>JARHVA010004550.1:1475000-1520529 GCA_037957365.1 Torreya grandis
AATTATGATGCATATAGCTTTGATTTATTGACCATGGCCAAACATAGAAAATGATATTCCCATATTTTAGATGCATTTATTTAAATTATATATTATATGATAGTTCTAATGGGTAAAATGGGTTTGTATGGGAAAAGTATGTGATGGAATAAATGGTAACAAATGAGATTCACCATGAGCCTATGACCCATTTAAAATCCTAGGTAAAACATAAACATCTTTTGCCTATAATAAATTTGTTTACCTTACATAAGTCATGAATGTGAGGACAACATTTTATTTTGTTAAACATTTGAATGTGAATTTCCAATCCATAAGTTAGTTGGACACATAATGTATTTATACAATATTTATGACATTCATCTACCCATGTTTGAAATGGATCCTTTCTAGTAATATAAGAACCCAAATGACATTACAAATGATTATTTTTAAAAAGGGTAAAATATCAAAAAAGGTATATATTTAGTTGTTCAAGGGGACACCCTTAACAAGTTTTCCTTGGGTACATTTTTATTGAAATCTTTACCCAAACACTGGATCCTTTTAGGTTATTTTTGAAGGAGGAAGATACATGGATTAGAGATGACACATGTCCCTCCATCATGGATTTAAGATGTTGAATCCCACTCTTATTGTAGGGTTGTAATATTTATGAAAATCTCTCTCTCATTCATTCACTAGAGATACAATAGAATGAAAATCTTGAAAAAGCAAAGGACAAGGAATGAAAATGAATTTTCAATAGTGTTTTTAGGTAGGATATGATATTCTATATTATATGAAAAAATATGCACAAATTTGTGTATAGTTTTTTTATTAATTTTTGAATAATTTGATATTGTTTATTACGCATGACTGTAAAAATTGGTATGTTGTGTTGTTAATGTGTGTATAAAATGAGTTTTGTTATGCTAAAAAGTTATGTGAAGAAACTAGGTATTTATTTTTCTATAAATAATTATTTTATGTTTGTGGTTAAGGGTCATTTAATGAGCTTAATTTGATCTTGTGGTTGTATTAGGTTGATACTGACTTTCTCTAATAATTTAATATTTTAGAAGTCAAATTCCTATAGCTATGAATTGGTTTCATAATACATGATTAATTGTGAAACATAAACTATTGTTCCTAAAATAATTCATAAGCTTTATTTCATTCATAAAAGTTTTAGATACTTGATGATATCACATAGCTAAATTATGAGCACTCCCATTTCTTTCCACAAATTTTTATACATGGAAAAAAAGATTCAAATTTATATGTTGTTCACAATTTTTTTTTTAAAAATATAGGTTTATGTGTTGGGAAAAGAAATTAACTATGAAGTTATTAGACAATATATATATATATCTTATATTTATATTATTAATTAAAAAAAGTGAATTTCATTATAATTATTAGACAAAATGAAAATAAAATAAGTTTTCCATTGAAAATAAAAATATGTCCTTTTTGTGAAAGATTCTATCTTTTTTAAAACTTTTCTAAAAAATATTGTCTACATAGACTTCCCCTATAAATTTATGAATATGGTTTGAGCGTGTTAACTTAAATTTGAAAAGAAATGAAAGTCGTTATATTATTGTGGTTGTTTTTATTAAAACTATTATAAATGAAACTTGTATTGATTTTATTAATGCCTTCCTACTTATAATGATTCTAGAAAGGAAATATCCTTTAACGAAATGTGTACTAATATAAAGGTTATGTTATGAAAGAAATATGTATTTATAATAATATTAGTTATTTTAATTTAATTTTAATTAAAGATCGAGTAAATTCTTATATTTGTTATGTTTATATTATAATATTAAATTTTTAGTTCTAATAGTTTCATTTTTATATTATTTTTTATTTTTTATATTTTTTAATAATAAAAAAAATTGTATTAAATATAAATTTAAAACATAATACATAATATTTAAAAAACTATCTAATTAAATATATAAAGAAGTAATATAAATATAAAAATATATAATTATATATATTATTATTGTTATTAATTTCATTCTACAATTAATATTTAAGATTTGATATTAGAAGATGTGAGAAGAATCACTTTAAACTATGAAGTGATGAAAGTCACTCTATAATTATAGAGTAATTTTATTTAATGACTAATACAATAGTAAAAAAAAATTTCAAGGATTACTCAATTTTATAGTAGAACTTTACATTTTTTTCTAATTCCTTTTCCTTCTTTTTATTGTTCTAATAATTGAGTTGTGACTCTCATCTTCACATAATTATTAAAATTAAAATTGTATCACATATATTTTCATCTTTTTATATTAAGATTTAGATTACTAGTGAGAACCGAGTATCCATATAATATTAAAATTTTTTAGTGTAAATTTAAGAAAAACTAAATAAATCATAATATAAATAACTTAGAGTTATATACCAAAATTATATAATAATGGAATGTTAGCTCACAAAAATGTAAGTGTTCTAATGATTTCTTAATTATTTCCTATATACATAACCTTGACATCTAAACTAAAATGCATAAAAGAGTAAATAAAGACTAATCTAAGAACAAAAAAACAATGAACTTTGTACATGCAAAAATAAATTATTTATATGGAATGTTCCTTTAGTTAAAAAAGATCATTGATTTAGATGTATAAATTTCTATAACTTAAATATTTTATAATATAAATATTTTTTCATCATATTTAATGTTCTAACTATTTAGGTAAATTATTCTCACTTTAAGATAATTGATTTCAAAACTTCAAAATATTTTTAAAATATTTTAATTAACAATTTTACATTTTAAATAATTATTTTTAATAAAAACTTAATACGCAATTAAAAATTTATAAATAATATTAAATTTATATTAAATTTTAAAATAATATAATAAAAAATTAGAAAAAAATTGAATTATCAAATTCATAATATAACATTAATTAATATTAAACAATAAAATAAAAGTCAATGATTAAAAATTAGATAAAACAATTAAAACAATTAACTATACTCTTCAAAAACATATTAAGCATACAACCATTATTAAATATTTTAAATTTAATTAAATAGTACAAAATATATAATTAAAAAAATACTAGAAATAAATTATAAAAAAATTGATTATTAATTTTTTTTAAATAATTGCAACCTTTATGAATAATACTACTTCCCCATATAGTTAATTAATTGAAAACTTTTAATGACTAATGGAGACCGTCCTCAAAAATATGTGAAAATATATTCCAATCTTTAAAACACCCCATGTGCCCTCCCCTCGTTTGTTATCAAAAGGGTTATTCACAACCTTAACTATATTGTTTGAAGCCTGTTCAGTTTTATTTACTACATGTCTTCTAAAAAGGCAAAGGACCCGAAGATTATGGTGATGCTGCAGACCAAGAGAAATCGATGAGGAAACCTCGGCACACGGGTCATCATAAAAATCCTACTAAAGAAAAGTTGGATGGGAGGAAGAGAAAATTAAGTGTGTTTGTAGACAAATGATATATGTCAAAGGAAGCCCAGATCTTGTGTGCTTGGATCTTCCCAAGAGGAAACCTCATAAATTGAACATATATTTGACCTCAAGGCAGTAGAGGAATATAAGATGAAAGATGAACAGTTGAACATAATGGAAGCTCAATTGGAAATGACAAAAGCAGTATTGTTTACACTAAAAGATGAATATAAGCAAAGAGATGAACTGTTCAAAGATGTGGAAGCTCAGGAGGGAAGGACAAAAGGAAATATAGATGACCTCATCCAGCTGGGACGAAATACTGAAACCCAAGTATCATGTGCCACATTATACAGCGAACAACTCATGAAACTCTGCTTGAGAAGGACGAATTAGTGAGACAAAAGTCTGACGAGTTCAGAGTACTGGAAACCAAACTTGTTAAACTCAAAGGTGAGTTGATAAATGTGAGTGAAGAAAGAAGTGAAATATCGAAGAGGTTTCAGGAAATGAGGCAAATGTTTATCACAAAAGAGAATGCTTATATAGAGCTACTTCAGAGGTTCATAACCCTAGAGCAAACTTCAACGTCGCTTGCAGAGCCTGCTACAAATTATGAGTCCTGAAAATATATCTAAGATTGACACTTTGAAATGGGTATTTGATCATTCGTTTCAATTGTTCTATTTGCCAC
The DNA here is from genome assembly GCA_037957365.1 of Torreya grandis. Classification (NCBI taxonomy): domain Eukaryota; kingdom Viridiplantae; phylum Streptophyta; class Pinopsida; order Cupressales; family Taxaceae; genus Torreya; species Torreya grandis. Next base: position 1,479,131 of record JARHVA010004550.1, read on the forward strand.
TTTTTTCTTAGAAATGCAAGTTTTCCTTTTGAATGCTGCAACATACAGGTCTTCTTGTTCTTCATTTATAAAATTTCATTGTCATATAATTATCTGAATTGAGGATATTAATATAAACTGCCCAAGTATTCTATATATCTCAGTAGTATCTTTTTTCAGTTTTCAGGATTCGTGAAAATTTTGTTCCTTTAATTGTCTTACAAAAGTATTAGAGACGTCCTGGAAGATTTAATTCTACCAAGTTTTATATGCATTTAGATCAGTGTTTCATCTAGGTTATTACAAGCCAAGGTATTTAAATTGCCAGATGATGTCTATTAGTATTAGTCCGTCAAGTATCTTATTCTGTCAATTTTGGTATTGGTTGCAACAGAGCTTTTTCCATTCCAGCCACAATGGAGACCCTTGGTTCAACAAGGAACACATCAAACTGTGTTCCCCATGCAAGAAAATATCTACACACAGTTTTAATTTTATCTAAAATATGTATTGGGCTGTATGTCGATTGTGATTTGTTTTCCTACTTAAATGACAATTCTTATATTTCGAAAATTTGCACTGCATATCCTATAAGGATTACAGATGTTTCGAAAAAGGATACAAGCGTATAAAATAAGATGTTCCGAATAGTTTTCGTTCATTTCAATAAATCTTTTGCATTTTTTTTTCTTCTATTTCTTTTATTTATTTTTAACTATTTTCCATTTATAATGTAAAATAATAATACCTATTTTTATAATTTAAAAAATAAAATAAAATAATCTTAATTATAAAATAAGAAACATAAGGTATAATTATGTGATAACTAAAATATATTTTAAGGAATTGATTTCAACAATAAAACGTTTTTTAACAGTTAAAGTTTCACTAAATAAAAATTTAATTTAATTATATATTTACTCAATCAATTATTAAAAAATCAATATATTAATATTTTAATAATTTGAAAAAATTAATAATTAAAAAAAAGAACATTTTTAATAATTTATTATTAATTAGAAAATATATTTTATATTAAAAAAATAAATTATTAATATATTGACTGAAAACTTGACTACTTAAAATTTCCAAAACATATCCAACATAATATATATTGGAATGATAAAAATCACGAGAAAATACTTCCAATCCTTAAATTATATTAGTTTTGTTAAAAGCAGCACAAATAACATCAAGATTAGAATTATTTTTATGTTCATTAAAACATTAATCATTTTATATTTCGAAATCTTAAATAAAGAATTCCCTAGATTGAAGAGGAAAACATTCACTTTGTCTTTTATGACTCAAACAATGATAATGGAGAACTGTTTGTATTTTTATTTTATCTTATTTTATTATATTTATTGACATTTGTATGATTTATTTTTATTAAATTTAAAGGTAAGAAAAATTAATAAAATAAAGTGGTCAAATTAAAAGACATACATGTGAATAATAAGGAGATGAAGAGAAATATTTTTCAATTTTATTATTTTAATTCTTAAATTATTATTGTTGTTTTTAATTTATTTTTTATTATTTCTATAATTTTTAAAAGTTATTTATTTTCAATTCAAATTTTTTTATAATGATATTTTTTATTTATTTATTATTTGTAAAGAAAATAATCACAAAATAATAATAATAAAACATGACATAATTATTTATAATAGGTAAAGTAGATTTTAAGAAAATAATTTCAACATTATAAATCTTTTTATTTAAAAAGTTTCAAACATATGAATTACAAAAAGATGAATAGAAAAACCTGACAAATTTTATATTTCAACTTTTTTTCTAATTTACATAATATAAAATAAAACTTATATACATAATTTCATTTGATATGTTTTTAATATAAATATATAATTAAGTAAAAAATAAAGAACTGACATTTTGATTATTATTATTTATTTTGTTAGATTTTTCTTCTTTAAAAAAATTATTAATTCACAGTTTATTTTTTCCTTATGGCTAATTCATAACTTACTTTTAGCATTTATATTTTATCTCAAGGTATTTAGTAATTATAGAATTACACTATTCTAGATTATTTCATTATTTCTTGATCATCAATTAATACTAGGCTATTATTTATTGTATATTTATCTATAGGTTGTCTATGTTCCATTTAATTTTCATCCCCTCTTTTTCTCTCTCCTTCATATATTATTATCTTAGATTTTATGACTATTTTGCAAAATGATAGATAATGGTGTACCATGAGTGTCTTATATAAAGTGTTTATGTGATTGCTTGTGAGCCCTATCACGACTTAAGAGTACACTATAATAATCAAGGATGTTGCGTACAATAATTTAATTTTATTATTGGACATGTGAATCTAAAATAAATTGCATGTCTACTTTTAACATTTATCTAACTATTGGGACTTAAATTTTGTCTATATAAAGGACATCCATTTTAGACATGTCTACGGTCAAACCAAGCTTCTTGTAGATACATGTAGGCATCACATTTGAATTAAATAAATTTTTATACATGATTTTTCAAAAGATTCTGATAGTCAAAAAGAAATGTGGGGCTTTAGGTTTGTCCTTATAGATTACCATGTTAGCATGCACAACTTTTTGTTTTCAAGAAAATGGTTTGCTAGTCTTTTGATTTTTTAGAAGATGATTTGCTAGTCAAGAATTTTTATACTAGTTCTCTTTGTTTTGTAATATGAGCCAACTCATGTAGGGAGATATTTATTTTAATGTTTTTCATATCCTATACTATATTATTTCCACTATTTTTATATGTATGAACCAAATAATGTAGGGAGATATTTATTTTAATGTTCTTCATATCCTATACTATATTATTTACAATCTTGTTATACGGATCAATTTGTTGTTGTTGACCATTTGTGTAGCCTGGGGAAGTGATTCATATAAAAAGGAATGATTGCTTTGTTATTTAAAGGTGTATAAACTATGATAGGTGTAGAGATGAATTAAAAATATGGTTACATCAAGCATTAGTCATAAAAAACTCAGGAATAATGCTTAAGAACATAATTATCTAAGCCAAAGTTTTTGATAGGTTTTGACAAATGATTATTAAGACTTAGTGAAAGAAATCACATACAATACCTTCCCAAGAGTATCCCATCACCAAAATAAATATCAAACATTATTTACCCCTTTATTTGGTGCTCATGTCTTTGTTAATGATGTAAGGAAAAGATACTCCATCATCTATAGTACACCAATGAAACTAGGCTCATGATATGAAATAAAATGTATGCTTATCAATGAAGCTATCGTATTATAAATTAAGCATAGTAAACACCACACAATGAATACTTGTGGAGAGCATTTTTTACAATAATTTTAAACAAATGAAGCTTAAAAATGGTGGTCTTGGCCCTCCTATTTATAGATTTTTCATATTGATCAGGATCAACCTTCACCGTCCATCTTGAGATCATGATGTGTGGCCATGAATTAATTGAACCTTTTATAATTAATCCATAAATACTATCATAAATATTTATAAGGAGCATTAAAGACGTATGGAAGGCCTTAAACCTAATATGTGTTGAATTTATGGCTTACAGATGCCACCTCATAAATGATGTCATTTGATAATGCAAATATTAATAATAAATTTGCATTTAAAAGATATTAAATATATTCCATGGATTTTTCACTTCATCTATTTATTTTGATTAATTTACCTAAGTGAGATTAATCAAATTTTATGCAATTCTTTTAAAATTGGTTGTACTCAATTAATCAAAATGGTCACAATGTCATATTAGTGGGCCATAATTTGATTGGAGAGGAAATAGAAGGTGATGTTAGTTGTGTATGGATGAATATCCCATTTAGGACATCACCGATACAAAATAACACATACACATGTCATGTGCTTCTAAATTTTTTTAAAAAAAAGAGTGATCTAGAGCACCAAAATGCATTTTTGTCATTTTGACTCAAAATGATTTGAGAAAGGTTAATAATCATATAAAATTCATTACCTCATTTAGGGATATATTAGCCAAAATTAGAGCTTATAAATAATAATCTCAAACCATTTAACACATTTAAGTGATATTGGCCTAAATTGTGCATTTTCACAAATTTTTAGTTAGATCAAAAAAATTAATATAATGTTGTTAGGAATTGGATGCCTACATTTTCCCCTTGTTTGAGAAGATGTAGCGAGACATTCAGGGGAAGCAATGTCTTTTTAAAGAAAAGATTTGTCAAGAAGAAATTAAAAATGAGATGACCCATGATGACCCGTCAAGAGGACATATAAGGATAAAAAATAAGGATGGAATCTTGAAAGATAGAAATTAAGATTAATCTATGGGATAGATTAAATCTAGATGAGAGAATGATTGCAGGAATTGATTCTTAGTGACCAAAATATAATTATAATATAATGGACTCAAAGATGGGGGAAGGGGAAGGATATAATCCAAAAATATAAGTGACATATTTTGAACACACCCAAAGCTAGGGTGTAAGCTATGTAGTTATGGAATTATTAATCTTGTGATAAGTTGCACAGTAAATTTTTTCCAAAACAAGGGTAAAACTCCATAGAGATTAGAATTAGAAGAAATAAGAGAACATTGATTCAAAGATATGAAAAAATAATGCACACCATTAAATTGGATTTGATCCATTGATATAAAAAAATATCCCCAGTAGGTTGATTTTGATCACAAAAAATGAATTATTCCCTAGTAGGGCTGATTTAAATTTATGATTGGTTCAAATATTATTCCCCAATAGGGAAAATTATCAATCAAAACTCAAGGATATAACCTGTCATATAGATTAAAGATGAGTGGGTGCAAACTTAGATGTAATGGTATAATGACTAAAATAGTCACATAAAATGAGGAATACAAGGATGCACAAAGTGATGAAAGAAATAAAAAGAATAATAAAAATGGTTATGCTTATTTGAGAAATTTCATGTATCTAAACACTACCTACATAGTCCAAATGAACCTCAAGCCAATTTATTTCACCCAAAAGCAAGAAAAAATGGAATAAGGAATCAATAAAACAAACTACTATTCCATTAGACTCATAATGTGTGCCAAGAGATAGACATCTTTCATAAAAATAGTATGATATAAGCCATTGGTTCCTAGTTTCATTGGTGCACTTAAGAGCTGGTCATTGGAGATGCATTGATTTTTAGACTTGGATCCAAAGCACATAGTCCTTACTATAGCAAAATTAAATTTTGCATCATAACTATGAATAAATTATAATGAAATAATATTTATATTGTGATGATTCAATTCAAATGTGAATATTTATAACTAAGTATAATGATAAGAACTAGCAATACCAGAGATAAAATTATTTGCATTCAATAAAAAATAAACAAAGACAAGGAAAAAGAATACACAAATCAACCTAACTCAAAATCAAGATATGAACACTCAAGATTTAAGTAGGAACAAGAATGTACAAAAGTAAATAAAGAAAAACATAATAAATAGCATGAAAGTAATATATAAGTAATTAATCTCCATGTTATTGACAAGATGTACTTCAAAAACAAAACAAAAGAACAAGATAAAAGAGGAACACAAAATACCAAAAAATAAATTAGAAAAAACAACTAAAGAAAATAAATCAATAAATGAAGATACAAAAAAACATGAATAAAAAACTAAATAAACATACATAAAAAGCAGTTAGTCACAATGTCAGTGTCGTTCAAAAATGATTATTCGTGTATGTGTAGTAGAGGTGTTACTTTATATAATGACATAATAAGAGAAATGACATAAATTTCTCCCAAGAGATAGGGAAACAATACACAATAAAAATGGGGGAAAAAAGAAGAAAATGAAGGAGGTGGTAAAGATAATTTCATATGTACAAGACAAGTGAATGCTGCCTACATAGTTATATCGATGTGAGATCTAATATGAACTTCAGCCCAAATGTAGTTCTCCCAGGAAATGGGATAGAGTAAAAGTGAAGATAATAAAATATGATTTATTTTGTAGAGTATATAAGGAAAATGAGCTCATAAAATAATGGGAGTGTATAAATGAGAATGGTTCTTCAAAATGACAAGCACGTGGCAAGAGAATATATAAAAGGATAATATAATGTTTCTTAGTTGCTTTTTATCAATCATTTTCTAATTTTTTTGTGTTTTTGAGATAAAAAACATAAATGAAATATTCACAAAAGGTACAAAGAATTACCTAGCCAAGGAAATATACATCCATAGGTAAGAGTTAAAACAACAACTAAACTCACTTCAATGGTTGATGCTCACAAATCAATAAGAACAAGGTCATGATAAGGCAATAATGCCTAAAAAATGGAAGAAAAATAATAATATAATAGTACATAGTGTGAGATAAATCTGAAGAATCATTCAGTAGGAAAAGATCTTATGTTGAAGATGTATCTATGTTCACTTCTCTATAGAAGAAACTACAAAATATTTTCCAAGCTAAAATGCTTTGTAGAACTGGCATTGAATGTGTCTAGAATACATTTGAATCATAATTAGGATCATAATTGGTCAAGGGATAAAATATCTATAGGTTACAATGGCCCAAGCTATGAAAAGAATGTGGTTTTAAACAAAATGATCAAAAATGAATATGATCCAAAAGAGGAAACTCTAGAATGGAATAAAATGAGTCCATATGGAATATAAGCAATCTAAAGTGATAATAGCCAAATACTTAAATTTCCAGACTGATAAAATAATATGGTTCTCAAAATAACGGTCCAGGGTAGATCAAAATTAATGTAGTCCATCATGGGACTATCAAGGATATAATAGTAGGATAGGATAACTTCAACATAAATTACTCCCATGTAAGGTATCTTGTAGACAATGGTTCAAAAAACCACCAAGCATAAAACCACTTGAGATGCATAGTTTTCATGGGTTATGGAATTTCTTCACCACCTGGAGTACCCAACTGATATGCCCCTGATCCATAATTTGATGTGATCATGTAAGGGGAAGGCCAATTTGTGTTCTTCTAGTTCACTTTCAATACCAAATCACCAATCTCAAATACCCAAGGGAGAATGCACTTGTCATAGTTTCTCCGTAATATGTTCTGATAGGATTGAATGTTTTTCGGGGTAGCTAAATGCTTGCCATCAAGAAGTTCTAGTTCTTGCAACCTTGATACCTTATAATCTTTCCCATATTCAATATTCTCCAAAGATATTCATAATTAAGGTAGCTCGATATAAATCAAGATAATAGCTTAAGTTCGATAAAAAAAGGAGTATGGAGTGTCTTCTCTAGGTGTTTGATAACTATTTTGATAAGCCCAAAGCATAGGAAAAATTTGTAAATTCTAATTATGGCCAACGTCATTGACAATCTTTTTAAGGATGGCCACATTTACTTTATTTGATGCCTCAACTTGTCTATTACCTTGTGGGTTATATGGCATGGATTTATTGCACTTGATTTTGACTTTTTCATAAAGGTATTAACATATCTATTTATGAATTATCCACCATTATCAGATATAATGCAAGCTATAATGTTATATCAACAGATGATATGGCAAAGAATAAACATTGCAATCTACCTACTAGTGATGTAAGTGAGAATAACGGCCTCAATCCAGTTAGTAAAATATTTTTTAGTAGTTAAAATATGTTTATGTCTATCTATGGATGTTGGGTTTATTTTCCCAATGAGATCGAGACCCCATGTAGAAAAAAATCATGGTGTAGTGATTAGTTGTAGTGGTAAGGAAGGTGTGTGTATTAAATTTCCATGTTGTTGATAAGGAACACACTTCATTACACAATTACAAGCATCTATCTCCATTTTTGGCTAATAATAACTTATTCTGAGGACCTTTATATCTAAGACTATACCATTGGTGTGGCCCCACACATTCCTTCACAAACCTCCATAAGCCCTATTTTGGATTCTCCCAAAGATAAATAATAAGTTGTATTCCATCATAACCTTTGAGATAAAGCATGTTTCCAAGGAGGGTATAATGAGCTATGTGATGAAGGAAATTTTTTTGATGATTATTATGAAGGTCAAGTGTAAAAACATTATCATGGAAATATTACTAAAATATTGATACCAGGATAGTTCAGGTGGAGGATTGGGACCAGCAATGGTGCATATCCTTTTTGAATCTAGTAAAACATATGTAGGTTGAAGAAGATTTTCAATCAAAATTTGATACTCTTTAGGACCACTATAAATCTATATTAAAGACCCAATTGTTACCATTACATTGGTAGATCTGTTGTTGGACATTGGTGCTTGTTCAAACTATAGACATTTAAAATGAGTTTTGAGATTATACATAATATGCTTATAAGGTACAAATTTGTAATCTATAGTTTGATATTTGTCATTTGCTTTATTTATAACCAATTGGGAATCACCATAGACCATTAAGTGCATGATATCCCACTATATGGCAAGACAAAGTCCTATATTAAGTGCTTCATACTTGACCATATTTTTGGTAAAATGAAAATTGATGTTAAACACTTTGGAAATCAAATCCCCTTGCAGTCTAATCAACAATATGCCAGATCCATATCCTCCAAAAGTGAAATAAATCTTAAAATATAATTTCCATTATTTAGGTTAATGATGCACTTCTTCCCCTATCATAATAAAATAATTTGGAAATTTGAATTTGAGTGGTTGAGTATATATAATAGGGGTTTCTACGAGTAGATACACAATAATATACCCATTAATAGCTTTTTGATTCTCATACTCAACATCGTATTTAATTAAGAGCATGATCCATTTGGCCATGCAACCTATGAGAGCCACTTTAGATAATACAAATTTGAGAGGATCCATCTTAGCAATAATAATTATTTTATTGTTCAACATGTAATGTCCCAAAATTTGGGTGGCAAACTCCATAGTTAAACATACCTTCTCAATAGGTATATAATTATGTTCATAAGCCCCAGTGTGCATCATAAATTAAAAATTACATGTTCTTTACCTTGATCATCATGTTGGGCTTAAAGTTCCCCCAATGCATGCTCAGTTATTGAAATGTAAAAAATCAATGTTTGTCCAGGTGTAGGTGGTATAAAAATTGGTGGGTTGGCCAAATATGTTATGAGTTTTGAAAATGCTAATTAACACTCTTGATCCCATTTAAATATGACCCCTTTATTAAATATGTGTGTAAATGGGTGTCACTGATTTACGAGTTGTGAAATGAACCAATAAAGAAATTAAATCTTTCCTTCTAAGCTTTAGAGTTTTTTAAGATTTAAAGGTAGAGGCATTTCAATAATGGACTTAACCTTAGTAGGGTCAAATTAAATCCCCCTTTGTGATACAATAAAACCTAGCAATTTTCAAGAATTGGTGGAAAAGACACTTATTAGGATTTATATGGACTTTATATTCATGAAATCTTTCAAATATTCTTCGTAGAATATTAGGGTGTCCAACATGTGTTCTTGATTTAGCTAGGATGTCATCAACATAGTCCTTAAAAATATCATGCATCATGTCATGAAAGATAGCATTCATAACACGATGATAAGTAGCTCCATATTTCTTTAAGCCAAATGTCATTACTTGATAATAGAGTGTTCCACATAGAGTGGTAAATGTAGTCTTGTATTGGTATTCTTGGGCTATCTTGAGCTTATTATATCAAGAAAATTTGTCCATGAGGGACATCATCTCATACCCAATAGTAGAATCAATTATTATGTTGATGTTGGGTAGAGGAAAATAATCTTTGGGGCATGTTTTGTTCATATCTCTGAAATCAGTACAAAGATGAATACCCTATGAATTTGTGTTGACTGAAACTATGTTTAATATTAGTTTGGAATAGTCTAGTGGTCAAATGAAAATTTCTCCTAGTAACTTATCCAATTTGGATTTTACCAAAATACCAATGAGTGGATGCATCTTCCTCAATCTTTATTTAACTGGTTTGACATATAGATGAACAAAAAGGAGATGCATAACCAAGGGAAGGTTGAAGCCTGACATGTTAGAATATGACCATGTAAAAATATCCACAAAATCCAAAAAAATGCATATAATGCGATCTCACTCTAATTCAGTAAGGGAAACTCAAAGGTAAAAAATTTTGGGATCCTCATATGTTCCCATGTTCACTTTAATACTATTCTATACAAGGAGTATAGAACCATCTTCAACAATAATAGGAAATGTGTGATCATCATCAACATTTTCCACTACTCTTTCTTATTCTTCCTCCCAAAGTTATGGATAAGGTGAAGAATCTAAATCTGCTAAATTAGGCGATGGCTAACTCATAAAAATATTAAGAAAGTTAACAACAAGGTACTCAAGGTGTTTTTGTTCTAATGTGATAATAATATTGGATATAGTGATAGGACATGATGGACCTTGAGCATCCTTTGGTGATGAGAAAATTTTGCATCCATGAGTGCCTAAAAAAAAATTCACTCAAGGGCTTGTATTTATCTTTACTTTTTCCCTAACCAATGAGTGACTCAAAGAGGTTTTCACCTGAAGATCTTGATGTTTTATGTTCTTCATGACCAAGAAAGTTTTCATATTCTCCAAAGTAGGTAGAATGATCCAATTATAAACTAAATCCTTACTTATGATTTCCAATAGGTAACTTGTTTCTTAGGTACATGTACTCTATAGTTGATTCTTCATTTTAGAATTCATCAAATCATATGATTGAATTTTACTAGTCCCAATAAATGAGTCTAGGATGACAAAGGTATAAGGAACATTGAGGTGTTAAGGTCATAATGGCATTTGAATCAAATAAATTTGAGCCATAAAACAAATCAAAAAGGCTATAATGGGAATATACATCACTACCAAAAGTATTATCACTAGTCGATTTAGAAGAATCAATATGAAAAGTCATGAGGTCACCCCTAGGGGGTATAAATCTAAGACCATGATTCAAATTAGGTATACCAACTGATAAAGGTTCTAATACTCCATGTGAATGTGGGATAAGGCCTTTTATTTTATACTTAAAATTAACCATGACCTGATTAGGCATTGGATATTTTTTATTCTAATAACAATCAACAAAGTTATCAGAATATAACTAGTCTCCTTCAGTGAAAGCCTTTCAATCCTATTTTAATAAAGTAGCAAGTATAAATACCATTGGTGGTTTCTTTATTTATTTTTTCTATTGTTAGATCAAGTTGGGTTTATTAGGGATTATGGAAGGTTTTTTTTTACCAAATGTTTTTGGATACATAGAAAACTTAGTAACATAGAAGGCATCATTAAGATAACACATGGAAATGCCCACATCTACTATAACAACATATTTTGTAAGATTTTTGAGAAATGGATTAGTCGAAGTAGATATAAGGTAAATAAGGTTGATATAATTATATTTTTGTAGATGTTAAAATATTTCCTTGTTCTTCTTTATAATGAATTTGAAACAAGGACAATCATTATAATTATGATACTTAGCCTCTAGAAGATTGCAAGACTGAGAAGGCTATAGATCATCATGAATAATGACCTTGATCCCATCATGGGGAAATTTAATGTATTTATCCAAGGTGTATGTAATAACCTATATTTCATTAATCAAAATATGACCAACATGTATGTTATAAGGCAAATTAGTATCCATAATATGTAATAATATATGATGGTAAATAAATCCAATAGTGATTGGCAAACAAATTATAAGATAACATTCCATCAAAACATTTTGTAAGACATTATGTTGTTAGTATTTGGTTGAATGTCCTTCCTAGTATAGACTAATATCTATACCAGTTTGAGGGACATTGTGTTTAGACATAAACCATTGTCTATAAGAACTTGCTTGATCTTATGGTTTTGACTGACTACCTTAATATATATTAGGTTTTTATTTCTTGGATAAAAAGAGTGGACATGAATTTTTAATCAAATATGAGCTATCTAAATGAATACAAATGTCCTACTAGTGTTTGGAACTATTCAGGATTTATATCTTGAAGAATAGTGGATTATTTTAAAAGGTCATTCAAAATAGTTCTATAGACTTCAGACGTATGTAAGAGTTATAAGATATAAATTTGTGCATGGATATTTACTCATTTTGCCTGATAAAATGTAAGATTTTGAATAGTAGGATGAGAGGATTTAGCCATAGTTGGCACAATATTCACCTTTGCATCTGATGACACAATGTTCACATTGGGCTCAATGGTAGAGGAAGAGGGAAAAGGCCCTTGAAGAGTAACTCATGAGCATCTAATTATGATTGCATAATATTGAGGTGATAAGGAGCCATTATAATAAAAAGATGAATGTATAGGGATTTAGATAGTAACTCGTGGGTGTGTAGCTGCTTTTGATCAATTTAGATTCGATGAGGAGCCATTATAATTAGGGTTAGAGTGAAGTTTGCAAATAGTAACCCATGAAAATGGAGGTTCGATAAAATTATGTGAAATCAATACAACATTACTTGAAATATAGGTTTTGGCCCAATAACAATAAGTCTAACACTACAAGTAGTATGACATGGTTCATGGGATTTAACAGTGACAGTGCAAATGTGGTTTACATAAATGTACCCCATAGTATTATTATAATCTTAAGGCATGTTGTTATAACCTAGGTTTTTAGCATGGGTATTATGATCTTGATTATGATCATGATGATTATAATTTGGACCTTGGTTCTGATTGTATAATTGGTTATATAGTCAGTTCTAACTATTCCTTGTCATTTGTTGATTATGTTAAGGAAATAGATCTTTGTATATTTCCATATCCTAATTAGTGTCATGTCAAGTATGTTTGATCTCAACTTCCCCAATATTAGTCAAATATTCAATAAGGTGCCCTAATTAAATACAATGATAGGCACCATGACCAAAAACATGATGGAATTTATAAAATTCATTTGCCCGATATCAATCGAGTTTGGGTTGATTTGTAGGAAATAGCCTTGGTATAGGCCATATAATCAAATTAGTTTCTATGAACTTTTGAAACATTACCTCAATAGGGTCTCCTAGTTTTGAGAAGACTCTAGAGTTATTATTTAACACCCTTCATGGAGTGAATCTTTTCAAAGTATTTGGTGGATTAGGTGGAGCTAATTACACATTTGGAGCTGGTAAAGCCTACACCACTTGTATGTGTGTTTAATAAGTTACTCCATTTATGACTATGTTCTTATTAAAACCCTTAGGTTTTTTGGTTACAAATATTTGACTAGGAAAAAGTGTTTGATTTGGTGTTTGGCCCTGTGAATAAATCTTGACAAGGCCTTTGGTGATAAGCACCTTCTTATTATATACACCCTTGTCTATAATCTCCTCAAATGAATTCATGTAAGTAAGCCATAGTTTGTGCATCACCTCAGGGTTTAGGTTTTATAAAAATATGTCCACCAACTATTTATTTGGAAAATTATGTTGAAAACATCTAGCTAATACTCTCTAAATTTATAGATATGCTATGAATCTTTCTCCATCTTATTATTTATATTTTCACAAGTCATCAATGGTCAATTCATGTTCAATGATGTATGAGAAGTGGTTGATGAATTTTTTAGATAGATCATTCCAATTCGTAACTGATCCCTTAGGTAACTTAAGAAGCTAGTCTAAATCTTGTCCTGCTAAACTTGGTAGAAACAAATGAAAGAAATAAATGCTACTGTAAGATACCTCTTAATGTAATGTAAAAAATTCTTGATTGTGTTCATGAGTGTCACCCTTTCATTTGTATTTGTCAAATTTGGATTCCTAAAAATGAGGTGGAAAGGGGACTTGGAGAATACTCAAATCAAATGGATATGGACATATCTCATCAAATTTGTATTTCTCTATTATATTTTTTGTCTCCAATCATGACACAAAATATTTCATGGAATTTCACTCTTGTATGTTTGGTGCATTTGTGGGTGGAATATAATTGTTTTGGGGTGGTATGTTCCCTTTTTGTGTGGATTTATTGGGGATATACTCCCTATGATCTACAACCTTGTTTTGAAGCACTCCTTGAGTTGAGTAAGTGAGTCATATATTTATGGGTTAATTGACATTAATTGAAGTTGACTGCATTGAATTGTAAGTGTTCTATTTATTTTGGGGAGTTTATGGTCTACTCACCAAAGTACACATTGCTTGATATGAACTAGCCAAATTGTTTTGAATAATTTCCTCAGTACACATTGAGTACTTTGTTCCTTGATTTTGTAAAAGAACAAGTGGTTCTGGATGATTGAAGAATGTATGATCTATGTCTAGTAGAGCATGTTGCATAACCTCTTGGGACTTAGATTCTTCAATTGAGATATCTTGATCTATCACAGGTGTGTTCTCAACTAATGTTTACATTAGTTCAAACACATTTTCTTGTTACTTGGAAGCATCATTTTGTATTGATGTGGTAACTAAAGAGTTTATCAATTCTATGATAATTTGGTCTACATATCATTCACTTATATTTTTGATCTTGATAACAAGATATCGATCTTTATGTGTTGACTCTAAAATCTCTTCCTTTCCTTTGCTATAACAAGCAACGTTTGATTTTGCAATGTGAGCAAGGAATTATTCTTGTTGTCATTTTTATACCCTAAAAGGGTATGAAATTATTCCATAAGAAAGTTTGAAGTTAACCTAACACCTGATTCAAACAACCTTATGAGTGTTTTATGTTTGTCCTCTAGTGGTTTATATTCAAATTAGTCTTATTTGGATCCTACAGTTGTGGGAATCTCTTCAAAGACCACAAAATTGTCATATCCATCATAAAAGTGATCTTCCTCATAGTTAGGGCCATAAGATACCCCACTATGAGTTTACCTTTATGTCATTTCTAAAATTTTTTTCTCTACATTTGCCAAGATTTAGAATATGTTTCACAAACATTAACAAGATGTGTTTTAATTTTGTTCAAATAGGTGACAAGGCAAAAGAGACTATAAAAAGGAAGGTGACATAGTACCATAAAATTAGGTTAAATGGTTCATGAATTTAATCAATTTTAGTAGGTTTAAATCAATAAATTAGAACATGGCATGATAACTCAAATACCTAAGTGTAAACTAGTACACCAAATGTAGGTTTAGAGATACATCCATACTATAAAATCTAGTACAACTTCAGTGAGTTGCTACTATAAAATTAGAATAAAGTCATTTAGATTAAGAATGTAAAAATGTGAACTAAGAAATTCAAGCTATAAAAACATATAAGAATTTATAACTATAAAACTAAAACCAAATGGATAGCACAATGCCACCACATGGTAATAGGACATAGAATAAAATGTGTTCTAGAACATAGAGTGTAAGCGATACACTAGATGACCTAAGTTGATAATGATCAGATGATGATGAGTCTATAAATGGCCTTCAACACAAGTAAGGAATCATAACTAAGTTAACTAAAATCGAGTGAAAATGGTAAACCAATTAACACCATGGCCCATAGCATAGAAAGTTGAGATTCTAAATTTAGATTAAAATAGTGAAGGAATTAAATATTTTTGGAAAATGGTTTAGATAAGATAAACACAATTTCTAGAGAAGATAAACACAATGTTTAAGAAAAAGATTTGAATAAAGCAAAAGATGATTTTGATTTGATTATTAAAATGACTCTTAGTTAAAATAAAATGGTGGGAAAAAAGTATGTTTGGTTGATGTGTTTTGTTCAAAAACAAGTTTTAGACTCAAAAAATTACTAAGGAAGAAAATAAAAGGATAAATACAATTAAGTAAATCGTCCTAATCCCTAAACTCACACGGTTGTTCATACTATTGAAATCCATCTATATAAATTCTCTTGGGAGGATTTTAAGTGTTAATCCAAAATTAAAAGTGCATGAATTATTAGGTTTTTTACACCCCTCCTCTTCTCCCAAAATATTTTATGGTGACATAAACCTTTGACATATTTGGCCTGCATCAACAATATATTCATGACAAGTGAGGTTATTCTAAAACATTAATTTTTGACCATATAGATGGTCCCAAGGGTGATTAACAATAGAGATGCCTCATGTCAATTGAGTTAATATTGATTAACTTAATATGTAAGGGTTTATTCCTTTAAATAGTGATTTCATCCATGTACTACTTAGTGGAATCCCCTGGTTAACTAGACCTGACTTGAGTTTTTATTACAAAAGGAGAGGTTAGCCACTCAACCACCTTGATCCTATTGTATACATGAAGTAATTTATATACCCCATCATGGAATGGGGTTGAAATAATTTTGGGATATAAAACCCCAGGTCAAAGATTCTCTAAATAAATCATTAAGAATCTATGAAATCCCATCCACAAGTCAAGTTACATAAAAAAAATCTATGTGAAAATACTTTAGAGGTTGCTTTTAGATCACCCAAACCATATACTTTTGGGGAGAGCCTTAACAGCATTATTTTCATGACTTAGATAAAGGCATAATTGTTAGGAAAAGGCACTTTTGGTAACCCAATTTACCTAAAGGGGATGGGGGAGAGCATACACACACTCTTAATTTCACTCAAAAAATAAACAAGTAATCAATACTTTTACATAAAACAATACACTTCTGAAAGATTTGAAATTTAAGTGAGCGTAAATTTTATGTATCAAAAGTGAAGTGTTTGATGATGTTCTTAGTTTTTTGCCTTAGTTTCAAACATTGAAAACTTCAAAAAAAAATTAACTTCAAAACACTTAGGTTCATTTTAAAGACCAAGAGGAAGGTTGAAGACTTAAATAAATTAAAATTTGGTATTTTTACACATGGGACCTATAAATGTTAGAGAGTTTCCTTCTAATTTGAATCACAATTATTAATGAAACAAGTAAGTTTTGAAAGCTTGATCTTGGGTTCTTTATTTTTATTATACGGAGGCCGACGTCGGTCCATAGTGACTGATGTTGGTCATAAAAGAACTGATGCCAGTTAATAAAGACCGATATTAGTCACATTTGAACCCTTAGGCAAAAAATATTTTTCACAAAATACACTTATTATCCCAAGTTAGAATAAAATACCCAACAAAACTCTAGATCATGAAAATATAATGTTTAAATAGAGACATAAAAATTCAAAACAACAGCCTAGAATTTTGAATAAAGCTCTAAAAAGTGATTTTTCTCTATGTTTTTACCTATAATAAAACCACTATCAGCTAGTCAATATTGATGTTGGTTAATTAGAACTAATATTTGTCACTGTGTGACAAGTGTAGCAACAAAAAATCCAAAAACATAGGTAAATAATGATTAAAACTTGATTTTAAGGATTTTTTAAGGACTTTTTAGATTCTCTAAACATGCCAAAGTGTCGTCCTTTCTTTAATTAGTTGTTTGTCCCATTGGGCATGCCAAGATGTATATATGGATTAAAAATATGGTTAGATAAAGCATTAGTCATGAAAAACTAAAAAAATATGCATAAGAACATAAAAACCTAAGCCAACTCTTTTGACAGGGTTTGCAAAATGATAATTAAGAGCTAGTGAAAGAAAGCACATAAAATACCTTCCCAAGAACATCCAATCACCTAAATGCAATTGAAAATGTGATTTTACATTTGATTTGCTTCTCAAATATTCATCAATAATGCAAGGTAAATCTCCTCCATCATCTTTAGTGCACCAATGAAACTAGGCTCATGATATGAAATCAAATGTATGCTTATCAAAGAAGTTATCCTATTGTAAATTAAGCATACTAAACTCCACACAAAGAAGACTTGTGGAGATAATTTTGCATAATAAGTTTACATAAGTGAAGCTTAAGAATGGTGGTCTTGGCCTTCCTATTTATATATTTTCCAAATTGATTAGGATCAACCATGACCATTAGTATTTATATCAATATTTGTGGCCATGAATTAATCAAATTTTGTATAATTAATTCATAAATACCATCATAAATATTTTGAAGGAAGGGGAATTAATGAGGTATGGGAAGCCTTAAACTTGATATTTTTTACATTTATGGCTTATGAATACCACCCCACAAATCATGTCATGTGATGATTTAGATATTTATAATCAATTTCTAATTAAAAGATATTGATTAAATTCCATGGATTTTCCACTTAACCTCTTGATTTGGGTTAATTTGCTTATGTGAGATTAATCAAATTTTATGTAATTCTTTGGAAATTGGTTACACTCAATTAATCAAACTAGTCATAATGTCATATTACTAGGTTATAATTTAAATAGATAAGAATTAAAAATTGATATTAGTTGCATAAGGAACAATACCCCATTTAGGACATTGTCAACCTAAAATAACAAATCCACATGTCATGTGCTTCCAAATTAGAAGAAAAGAGCGATCAAGAGCACCAAAATATGTTTTCACCATTTTGACTTGAAATGATTTAAGAAAATTAAATAATCATATAAAATTCATTACCCCATTTAGGGATACATTAGCCTAAATTGGAACTTGTATATGACAAGAATGAACCAATTGGTGTGTTTAAGTGATTTTGGCCTAAATTATGCATTTTCACAAATTTTGAGTAAGATTGATAATTTAAACACAATGGTGTTAGGAATTGGATGTTTAAAATAGGTTATTTATTATTAATCATAATATTTTAATTATTATTTTGAAATTTCTTAAAATCATGAATCTCGTATGTATTATCTTGTAGTTCATTTTTATCCTCAATTATGAAAAGAATGTGATATGTTTCAAACAAAATTGTAGTATTGGAAGAGATGGATTCATTAGACATATAAGGATAATAATTATTAGGAATAATATAATAACCATCCGTATACTTTGGTAAGATTTAATAGGTAGTAAAAAATTCTATACAATCTAATTCACCATAACAAGTAGTGTTGTGGACTCTACACTAGTTCGACAAAGCTACCTCACATATGTTTATCTAAGGGAGCTTATTGAGTGATGGCTCTAGATTTTTTTTAGGTAACTGAATGGTATATTATATATTTAAAATGTTAAATTCATATTATTTTTTTCTCCCATTGTGTTCCCAAAGTAGTTATACATACAAAAAAATCATTCCAAGGTTTTTATATCATATACTGAAAAGCATCCAGTTCTATCTTGGTAGAATCAAAAGTTGTACCTTATGTGGTAGAAGTGTTCAATTAAACTAAATATTGGTTCTAATTTTTTTTATTGGACATGGATAGAGGATTATTCAAAAACTTTATAACTAGTTTGGTGTAAAACAAATAAAGGCAACTTAGTAAATACTTGATCTTGGTTGTTGGCCATGAAATGTTGATTGGCATTCAGAATAAGTTTTTTGGCTAGTAAATTTAGATTGACATTGGGTATGTGTGAATATTGTAATCAAGGATTCAATTGATGATCAATATTTATGGCTTCAGCCTATACCTCAAGTAACATATTTATATTTTGGACCCTAAACATGAATAATGTAGTCATTGAATATAATGTTTTTTAATACTTTTCAAGAGACTATGCAGTAGTCCATATATATAGAACAATTTTAACTATATACATATTTAAGAACATTTTTTTAAATGCTTTAATTACTCACTAGGTTCTATTTTGATAATGTAAAAATGCTAATATATTAAATTAAAATTAGTAACCTACCCAATTTGTGAAATAAATGTATTATGACCTTGATGATAAGATGTAATTGAATTATATCTAAGTTTAATAAACTAATCATAGGAACCATATTGTAATGTTAAACGGAATAATCTACATGCATTCTATTATTGAATCATATTTAGTAATCTTGAATAAGTCTTGAAGGAGATCATATTTTCTTATGCACTTCATCCTCTAAAAGGATAAAATGAATAAAGGTACTTTTCATGATTCCATTGTTAATCATGAATAAGAATAGTGATAATTATGGCAGAGCTAGCTAGAAAACCCATATTAAAACATTGGGGTTAGTTCCCATTGGTTGGTGAATTTGTTTAATTACATATCTATGTCTGATATTGGTCTTTAACAAACACATGTAGGTGATAATTGTAACATACTAGAAGAAGAATTAGACTTTTTTAACATCATTGGTAGAATCAATGTACATATAATCAACTTATCTCAATGGATAAATGATATAAGACCTCATTATAGTGTAATATAGAACATGATGATGTGGGTATTATGCACACCAAATATTCTTATACAAAATTTCCACTCATTTTAATATTGGTGAAAATTCAATCCAATCCATGAGTTGTGGGTTTCAATTTTATAAACAAACATGTTTTAAAATAGTGGTGATCCTAATGGTTGATTGATTTAGAGGGTTTTAATATCACAAGTGCCTAACACTTAGCCTAAATGTTATAAGAAATAACCTATGGTGAATGAGTATATATAAACTATGTTGAATGTAATAAAAATGATAAAATGAGGAAAGGTAGGGAAAAAGTATATGACTCTATATACATCTAAATTTACATGCCTTCATCGGCTTGATACTAATCTCATATAACATCATATAATCATCCCACTTCTTTATTTTTCATCATACTAACCTTACCCTTATCCATTTCTTCATTAATTATTCTAATTAATCCAGCTTATACCATAGTCCTACTTATCTAATATTTGGTAATTTCAAATTCGCGTATCCCACCTACATACCTACTCCTTGGATTTTACATAAGCCTAATCTATAATTAGTTAAACCTTCTTCTAATTTTCCCCTAATAGTTATTAGAGTCTGTAATTGAATACTCTATAGAGAGTTCTCTCTCTATAGAATAATAATCAATGTTAAATTCCTTACAATTCTATCCAACTCTCTAGAGAGTTATCTCTCTAGAGAATTTCATGGAATTTTATATTCCATAAAAGACTCCTTTCATGGCTTGTTTAAATCCATGGCTCTTTCAATTCCACAAAATGATAAAATCAATCAAAAATATAATGAATATCCATACTCCTATAATTATAATAAATCCATGAATTCATTCTATCCATGTCTTTTGATCAAGTCAATATCATGTTGAAATTATGAGTCTAAAGGTAATCCAAAATGAATAAATCATTCAATCTTTTTATTATTTTTTATATTGACTTAGATCACTTAGATTTAATTATGTAATGTTGTTATAATGTTTAATTTATATTTACATTGTAATCATAATTAGATCGAGATTTTAATGGTAGATTGGTAACTTGAGTGATTCTTGTATATAATTTGCATATTTAAAATCCATTTCTCAAATTTATCATCTCAAAGATTTATATGGTCCAATTTAATATTAAAGCCTTATTAGCTGACTCATTATAATAAACTGAACATATGTCACGAACAATGTTTGTTGTGGATTATTATTTTATCCTTTTAGGGATTTTCTAGTATAAATCATATGTAGTTAAAGGGATGAGTATGTTGCTAATCTGGGATAAAAACTAAAAATTGTGGATTTAATTAAACTTTCCCAAACTAATAAGTGAGATGAGAAAAGGAACTTATCTAGAGATAAATATATTTTTATAAGGGTAAGGGTATTATAAGTGACTAAATTAACATTTATAAACCTTTCATATTTTGAGTGTTTTTTGAAATTTGGATTAGGATAGTAGTACCCCCATCATGATATTAGCACCATGTGGCACTAGTGTTCAATTATATTAGTAATGTCTTTCCCATAGAGAATATATGAATCTTGCAAGGATGTTGTGGGAGGTTATGGAGGTCTTGTAGGTGATTATGTATCATTCTGGGGTTCGTTTGTGTCATTATTTTGGTTGAATCTATTATGAAACCCAAATGAATACCCACACACATGAAAAAATAAAGATATAAAATGAGAAAAATGATGGAAAATGAATTTTGAGATGTTATGATCATGTAAAATAAAACCTTTGTTGTCCGAGTCACTACCTACATTAACCCTAATGATATGGGTGTTAGATCACATGTAATTCTCCCTTAGGTAATGTGCATCATTAACTTCTATGGTATGATAGAATGATTTTAAATTAGAACATTATTTGATCAAGAATGCAATGTCTAGGTCCAATGACTAAGTAGTATGTAGAGTATTAAGTTGTAATTTTGATACAGGAAACAATTCAGTTGATAATTTGGGCAACAGTTCCACCCCAATTGATGATGGAACTTGTGGGAGCCATAAATTTTCCACCATAGCTCCGATTGACTCCCCGTTTGAGCCGTTGGAAATATAAGAATGAGGAGAATGGGGTGAGATGATAGGGATATTTTGTTAGTGTTTTTATACCTCTGAAAATCTAATGGATGTGCCCCAAATTTCAATTTTATTAGTGTAGTCTAAAAATAGTAAGTTTCTAAAAATAGTAATTCCTTGAATTTTATATTATTGTAAATTGTGGAAGTCAAACCACTTAATCTTCCTCAATATTTGTGACCTTCCACATCCTCCTCCTACCTTAAAAATGTGTATAAATTGAGATGTAACTCGAAATGGAAATTAGACATTTCTTCATAGAGATAAGCATATGGTTGTATTACAATCTTGAGTAATAAAACATCTCTTCTCAGAGAAATCATTGTTACTATGTTATTTTTGTGTTATTGAAATATCCCTCAATCAAAATTTTTGAGTTTTAGATCAAATTTTGATTGATTTTATTTAAATATGTTGAAAAATAGTAGGTTTTAGATGTAAAATGCCTTTTAAGGCTCTCTGTAGAGAAGGAACTTTGTTTTGAATATAACACCTTGTTCATTGGCTAATAACTCATAAAAGAGGGATAAAAAACTAAAGATAAAGCTCTTAGAGGGGTTAGGTATCAAACACTAGAGAATGTGCCCATCATACACTAGATACATAATTAGACACTAGCATCATGTGGTACTACTCTCCTAAAAGTGGTGCTAGTATCTTAAGCCTTAAAATAGAGCTAAAATTAAGCAAGATAGGATAGGGGCCCCTATTATTGGGAAAAGTTGACATGTGACTATTAGGAGTATCATAAATAGGGAAAATAAGACATAATAAAGATCAAAAGACTTAAAATGACCACATGAACAAGGAATATAATCATCACTAAGACCTTCATGTGAAAGAGCAACAAAATACATAGCACTTGTGGATGTTTGGCAAAACTAGGGTGTTTAAATATACTCAAATTTTACTATAATAATAAAATCAAATGAAATTACTAATCTAAAATAAAAAGATAAATGCACACATTTACTTACCTATGCGAATGTAATCTGGATTTGGCCCACTTATTGGCTATACTAGTGGATAAGAACTAGAGTGTAATATGTGAATATGAAACACATCATGTGGATTCCCCTTGTACTAAATTTGAGTATCTAAATAGAATGTGTTGAGAAACAAGGCTCAATTTCCCACACTCTGATATCTAAAATGAATCTGAGAATGTAAACTGAATGTGTGGATAAATAAGGCTCCCTTTCCCCCACTTTCATATCTACACTAAATTTATGTATGCAAACTGGGTCTAGTGGAATGATATAGATCAATTGCTATATATAGTCCTAAGACCAAAATTGGTGAAAACTTGGTGATGATACTAGTGTAACATGATAATTTAAAAATGGAGACCAAGGATGTGCATTATGCATTTTTCCCCCTAACCTTGATATCTATAAAACATAGTTGTGTATTTGAATATTTGATTAAATTGGTATGCTTGAGTCAAAACTATATATCTACCTAACTATATATGTCTAGAGTGTTTGTCTGAATACCTCCATGAACCTATGTATTTGTATATCTAAAAACCTATGAATTTGAATACCTATTTGAAATAATGTGTATGTATATTAAAAAACCTATGAATCTGAATACATGTGTAAATTTGTGTGTATATATATCTAAAAATTTTTGATTCTGAATGGCTATGTAAACCTGTTTAACCTGTGTGTTCATATATTTAAAAACATACTTAGACCTGTATGTTTGTATATATTAAAACTTGTATATACATGTGTGTTTGTATATCTTAAAACCTATGTATATTTATGTGTTTATAGATTTGAAAACTTATGTAGACCTGTGTGTTTATATCTTCATGAAAATTTGTATATTTGAATTAATCTATGCATATTTCCACCCCCCTTTGCGTAAGAGATGAGAGACTTTGGTGAAGATGTGTAACCAAAAGTAGTGATGATCAATTTTACTCATGTGAATTAGAAAGTTTTTTTTTGTTTTAAGTTTTCATAGTGTATTTATTATGATAGAGTTGAAAATTGAATGTGTAATTGGATAGATGTTTTGTCTATTATGATTTTAACTATAGTGATATTATTTTTGTTGATTTTAAAATTTGAAAGTGACTACAAGATTGTTTTTAACAATATGTAACATTACATATTGATGTCAAGTAACATGTAAAAGAAATGGTTTGCAAATCAGAGCTATAGTTCTTGAGATATAGTGATATTAAGGGATTTGTATTAGATAGTGAAGTTAGTGTGGAAGGTTAACCCCAATAAGGTGGCATTGGTTAAGTATGACCAAAATAGGTAATTTGATTAATTTTTAAATTCATTTGGAGCATTTGAGTTGAAATCACTTGTGTGTTTGATTTGGATAAATATGATGAGCAGATGAAGAGCTAGCTTTACTCACTATGAGGAGGTTCAGTCACAAATTGAAGTTGGGGACGAGGTTCACCTAGTGAGCAACCCAAAAAAATTCCTATTTTTTTATGTAAGATATTTTGTTTTTTTTATACTAAAAATGAAATATTTTAGTCCCTATTATTCAAACAATGGCACTCGTGTCCACTTTTGGATACTATCGTCTAGTACTTCGTGCTAGTGTCCAAGAGGTGGCATCATTGTCAATTTTTACTATCCTATATGTAATACTAGTGTCCAGTAGTCCTAAAATGTGGTTTTGATTATATTTAACTTGTCAATAATGTGTGTTGTTATCTACTATTTTTAATTTTACTTTGTTGATGTTAGATTTAGTTGGAATCTTTTAAGTTTATGCATTTATGAGCTAGTTTTACACTAGCTGGATGATGGAGACCTTATGGTGTCTACACCTGGAAAATGGTTAGATGGATGTGCTTGATAGAGTAGGTTTTAGATATGTTTTATTCCAAAATACTATTCCCTAAGATAAACATATGATGACTATAATCTATGAGAGATGGGATGCAGACACATGTACATTTTGGTTACCCACTAGGGAGATGAATGTTACACTAGAGGATATGTACCAAGTTCTACAATTGTTGATCTATTGGTAGTGAGCTATATTGTAGGGGGATAGAAGTGCTCAAGCCATTTAATGATCTTATACAATTTTTTTGATATTACAGTTGAGACCCAACATACATGGATGTAAATGATCTGAAGGATTTTTAATTCATCAGTCATTTACAAAATGCCAAATATGAAAACTATAGATGGTGGGATCCACTCTTATTTTGAAAGGGGATTTGACCATCATGGCTAATGAGAATTTAGAAAGGTCCATGTGGTGGGTTATTGGGGCACCATATGGCCTGCCATCACTTTCCTCTATTTTCTAGGTCACCTATGCATGCCAAGTTCAAACTACACAACTCAAGTTATTATTCCAAGTTTATATGTTGAGTTTTAGTTCATTGATAATTTACAAAATGCTAAATATTAAAACTATATATGGTGGGATCCACTCTTATTTTGAAAGGGGATCCAACCGTCATGGCTAAGGAGCATTCAAAAAGGTCCATGTGGTGGGTCATCACGACACCATATGGCTTGTCATCACTTTGCTCTATTTTCTAGGTCACCTATTCATGCTGAGTTCAAACTACACAACTCAATTTATTATTCCAAGTTTATATGCCAAGTTTGAAATATAGATATTTTAACAAATGACCTGAGCCTGAATTCTAACTAGAGACCTAGATCAAGACCGAGTCCATGTTTGAGTTAAGCCACAGAACATTCTTTATTTTCTATTGAATATCTAATTCAACCAAGTTTGGCATGGGGTTAATCCCGTAACAAAAATGGTTAAATACATAGCCAAAGCCACAAACCAAATGCTTGATACAAGGCTATTTTAATCATTTAAAATATTTACATTCATAAAAATGGGATTATTATTCGCTTTAAAATATTAAAAACTGTGAGATAAGGATTCGAACCATTGCCATTGGCAAAAGCTATTAAAATGGCTTGGCATAATTTGAATGGATAGAGGCTGTGAATCATAAAAAAGGAACAAACCAGAATAGGAGCTTGGTGTTGGAGGTCCTTTTGCCTTTTTGATATGGCCATATAGCCATGGAAGGAGCTCACCATTAGGGAGTTCAAATCTCATATTCTGAACGAGCATGGATGCAGGACAGACCTGAGTGGAGGAAGAGTTCACTATTGGAACATGAGCTGAGACAAATTAAACCTCATTTGGGTAGAGCATGATCATGAAGGTATTTTAGTCTATGTTTTGAGGTATTTTGTTGGTTAAGTACGCATTGTATATCTTGACATGCATGCAAATTGAGAATCGAGCCCAATGAATGATATGTCTTTTGCACCTATTTTTTAAGGCTCATGTCCCTAGCAATTGTTATTTAAAATAGCAATTCTATTCACAAACATAGACATACTTAATCCTATTTATAAATATATAGGAATCTATTGTAAAAAATTAGGATGCATAATATGGCTACATAAAACTTGAGCTAAGATACGTTGGGCGATAGATGATTACTACATATATGTATATGAAAACCCAAGCATTAGAGACAGGGGCAAAGCCGATTTTGTTTTGGATACATAGTCTGCAATGAAAAAGGGACCTAATAGCTATTTTGGATGACAATTGAGACAAGGTCGGATATTATGTGTTATGGCAGAGTTGATATACCTATTTGTAATGATCTTAAGCCACAAGCAATGGTGTGGATAGAGATGAAATGTGTTTACATTCCTAAATGGGATAGATAGTCTAGAAAGGGAGATAGACCCAAGCTATTTGATGATTATGAATTGATTTAGTGAGAGATCTGAGTCTTCCATTATTATTATGCCCATAGTGGAAGGCTTGTATGTTGTGAGAATTATAGATAGATACATTTATTTCTTTGGAAATGGTGAATAGTATAGACTGAGACAAGAATAAATATATATCCCAAATGTGGAAGGTGTATGTACCTATTCAGGTATTGGCTAAAGATATATAAATAAACTAGAGCTACCTTTTAGCCAAGGATGTATGATTCAATGGTGTTGTAGGTAATACACATCCCTGAGTCTGGTGGTAAATCATTTTCTTTTATTGTATGGTAATAGGCAAGGAAGAAATTTATGTGTGTATGGATACCTAGAGAGAGAGACCCATGAGAATGTGATTTTTATTGCCTCTATTATTTTGTAAAGCCTTTGGCCATGGAGGGATATATATAGTTGCAGTGTTCTTATTGGATTTTTAGGTCTATTACAAGGGAGAACACTCATTGAGATCATTATTCTTATTTTAAGAGTTTTATAGGTACTCTAAATGTATAAACATGCCTATATTGATGGAGATGAGATATAAATGTTATTTACAAAGGAGGATGTTTGTTAATTGGTTCAAAGTTTTCATTGTCATATTTTAGCATTACATTATAGGTTCCCATATTCCATTTTGTGATGTAAGTCTATAAAATATTTATATTTTCATTATATTTAAATGGATTGGTTTCTAATTATAAACCTAGAGACATAGCCCAAATGGGTTAACTTCATTATCAAGATTTGGTGTCATTTTTACTTTTAGTTATTTTTGAGTTTCAATTTATTTAATTCAGTTGTAAATGAATTAATGAGACACAAAGATTAATAATGGGAATTTAATAATGACACAAAACTCAAGAGTTTAAAAACAAGAAATAAGTTATTGAGTTTCTAATAACTTTTAATTCATTCCTAGATTTCCCCATCTAATTATATTTGCTTCAGGAAATTGAGATTAATTATACTCAATATGTACACTTCACAGTTCAAAGAGATGTGAGTTATTTTAAATGTAACTATGTTTGCACATTTTTGGGTTTAAATACAGATAACCTTTGTGTGGGTTGATCTGGAAATAAAATATACCTTTATGTGAAATTTTGTTGAAAGCCTTTTTAAATGTGAAATGTGTCATTTAACTCTAATTAAGATAGAGTTGATGAAACTATTTTCTATTTAGTTATTGGAAACCATGAAGAGGGAATAACCCTTCTAGATAAAATTGTTTAACAAAATAGTTTTGATAAGAATATCTACAGTATTGGATTTTTATGCTTTTATTCTCTTTAACACATTATTTTCAGAGATTACTAACTACTTGGATTGAGGAAAGAATCAAAGATAAAGTTTTGTTATGACAAAATGTTATTATTATCTTCTCTTATAGTTTTTCGCTGTGACAAAGATTTTGGGAAACTAACTCAGTTTGGTGAGTTATGGAAGTATGAATCAAGTAGTAGTCAGATGGTGAATAAAACCTTGAGACAAGTTTAAAATTATTGGTTTTCTCCTCATATTTATATGATATTTTTGTACATATACTTATAAAGTATGTGAGTTTTTAAAGAAGCTCTTATTATCAAAACTATCTAAATTAACATTGGAGTGTAACAAGTACATAGAAAAGATTTAATAATCAGTTTTAGGGACACAATAGTTAAATATATTGCTGATAGGATGATGATCACATATATTTCCCTTTATTACTATTTCATGTATTGTGTATATTGTGTAATTATAACCTTAGGATAGACAAATTCATTGCACATTTTTATACTTTGCATATATGTTTAACTTCCATAGTATTATGGGCAATGTTTGTATTAAATGTTTTTTCTACACACATGTATGTTTGTCATTCATGTCATAGTGTTGTAATTTCAAAGACCCATATATGGGAAAATTTTGTTAAAATGTAAGAATATAGGTGTGGAATTTACTCAAGTCCCATAAGGGTATGCAACACATTTTGACTTCCCTTGTGTGATGTTGATAACAAGGATAACACCTTAACCTTTATTCCATGTAAGGATTGAGAGAATCCACCATATTTAATGACTATTTTAGGAAATGGGTTATTTGGTAGAACAGATACATAATTTTTTCTACTCTCCATAATCAAGTTCTAGTTTTAGTTCAAAGTTTATTTCTTGCAGGGAAGTTTTATAACAACTTATTTCATTGATGTTCTATAAATGAATTTTTATTGCATATTTGTGATTGATTGACTTCATAACTCCATATGCTATATTTGGGTCTTGTATGTTTAGAATTAGTGTAGTAAGATTTTTAATGGAAAAGAAGATAAATTGAATAGAGTTTTAGGGTTAGTTGGATTATTTGGACTTTTGGAGACCAAAAGCCTCTTTATGGGTAGGTTTGATTTGGAGGACTTTTAATTGATCTGTAGTTTGCAAAAGATCAGACATGCAAACCATAGCTGGTGGGATCCACTCTTTTTTAATAAGGGGATCTAGTTACCATGGCTGAGAAACATTTAGTAAGGTTGATGTGGTGGGTTCTCAGGGCACCAAATGGCCTGCCACCATTTTCCTTTACTTTCCATGTCACTTATGCATGCTAATTTCAAACTACATAACTCAAATTGTTATTCCAAGTCTCTATGACATGTTTGAGATGAGTTCAAAATATGGATAATATAACAAGTGACTCAAGCATGAGTGCCAACTTGATACCAAAATTGAGATTGAGTCTAATTTTGAGTTAAGCCATGGACCAAGATCTAGTTTCCAACAAATTGCTAATGCAACTAACTAATTTTGGTTTTGGGTTAAGCCCGTAACAAAAATGGTTTAATACATGTCCAAAGCCACAAACCAAATGATTGATACAAGGCTATCCAAATCCTTTATAATATTTACACTCATGAATATGGGATTATTATTCCCTTTACAAAATGCAAAAATTTCGTATACAGGATTCAAACCACTACCCTTGGCAAAAACCATTGGAATAACTAGGCATGATTCGAGTAGATGGAGGCCCCAAATGGTTAAAATAAAATAGACTAGATTGGGATCCCAAGGTTGGAGATCATTTTTCTATTTTGATATGGCCATATATCCATGGGATGAGTTCACCATTAGGGAGATTGAAGATCACATTCACAATGAGCATGTATGTAGGATAAACCCAAGTGGAGGAAGAAATCATTAGTGGAACATGAGCTGATCTAAATTGAAGCTCATTTAGATAGAGCTCGAACATAGAAGAAGGAATTTTATTCTATGTTATGAGTCCTTTGGTTGGCCAAGTACTCATAGTATGTCTTAATAGGCATGAAAATTGAGAGACAATCACAAGGAATAATGTGCCCTCTACACGTATTTTTTAAGGCTTGTGTCCCTTACCATTTTTATTTTAGACAACAATTCTATTCATTATCATGGATAGAGCTAAGCTTGTATATAAATATATAGGCATCTATTTTAAAAAACTAAGATACATAATATAGTTTCACAAAACCCAAGCGAATCCTTGCTAGGTAGTACATGATGACTATATATATGTATAAGAAAACAAGAACATTAGAGACATGCATGAGGCTAGTTTTGTTTTCGATACATAGTATCAAATGAAAGAGGGAACTAATGACTATTTTACATGAACATTGTGCAAAGGGTAGACATTATGTGTTATGGCAGATTTTTTTATGGCTATTTTCAATGCTCTTAAGCCATGGGTGATGGTGTAAATGGAGATGAAATATGTTTACAGTCCCAAATGGGATAGATAGTGTAGAAAGGAAGATAAAATTGATTCATTTAATGCTTATGCATTGATTTAATGAGAGATATGAGTCTTTGTTATTACTACACCCATAGTGGAAGGCTTGTATGTCATGGGAATTGTATATGGATATATTTATTTTTTTGGCCATGGTGAGTGGTATAGATTCAGATGGGAACAAAGATATAACTCAAATGTGGAAGGTGTATGTATCTATTTAGGTATTGGCCATGGATGTATAAAGAACCTAGAGTTTCCTTTGAGCCAAGGATGGATCATTTAATTGCATTGCAGGTAATACACATACTCGAGTCTGGTGATAAATCATTTCTTCTATTGGATGGTGATTAGAAATGATGAAATGTATGTGTGTATGGATATGTACAGAGACCCGTGACTATGTAAATTGTATTGCCTCTATTATTTTATAAGGTCTTTTGCCATGGAGGGATATATATATATATATATATATATATATATATATATATATATATATATATATATATATATATATATATATATATATAGTTGTAGGGTTATTATAGGAGTCGCAGGTCTATTCAAAGATAGAAAACTCTTTGAGATCATTATGCCCATTTTAAGAGTTTTATAGATACTTTGAATGGAGAAACATATCCATATTCATGGAGATTAGATATAGATGCTACTAATGAAGAAAGATGTTTAATAGTTGGTTTAGAGTTTTCACTATCAGGTTTCAACATTACATTACAAGTTCTCATAATGCATTTTGTGATGTAAATCTATAAAATATTTATATTTTCATCATATTTAAATTAATCAATTCATAATTACAAACCCAAAGATGTAGCCCAAATGCGTGAAATCCATTATAAAGTTTTGGTGTCATTTCTACATTCAGTTATTAGTGGGTTTCAATTTATTTAAGTCAATTTTAAATGAATTAATAAGACATGAAGATTAAATATGGGAATTTAATATTGACACAAAACTCAAGAGCTTAAAAGTAAGAAATGATTTATAGAGTTTTTAGGAACTATTAATTCATTACTATATTTCTACATCCAATTCTATTTACTTTATGGAATTCATAATTTTAGTATCTAATTTAAAAAGATGTAAAATCTATCAAAGATAAATTGAGTTTATAGATCAGTAAAAGACATATTATTGACCTTGATTGTGACTACTGAGGTTCCACAATTATATATGTTCCTAAATATTTTGATATCATCATTTATGGATATAGATGAGAGTAGGGTTTTAATTTATTATAGGATGCATGAGATAGTTCAGGATATCAAGGAGTATGGTACTGTGTATTGTTTCGGTCATACTATGCTAGATCATCTATATAGGGATCTATATAATTTTCCATAGGAGACGTGTGATGGATAGATAGGATCATCAACATTGGTACATTGTTAGGCATATGAGCATATAGTTGTGAGTAGGCTAGTGGTGTGTACATGTGATAGTTGGGATCATCCATAGTTATTTACATAGAGATAGATAGGTATGGGTCATGTGCCTAAGAGGAACATTATGCAGTGTAGATAGTTATTAGATAGTTTGGAAACAAGGGATATTATTTTGAGATCCTATAGGGGATATGATGGGTGGGATGATGATAATAGTCAGTTTAGGTGGATTTTTGTGAGTTTTTATCTACATAACCATTATGTCAATGTATATGATTGACTTCAATATGAGTGGGTCATGGGAATATTCAGTATGGTAAAAGAGTTTTCCCCAACACCTATGATATGGTTGAGTAATTATTGAGCTATTATGAGTCCAGCTAGTATGTTAAGGTGCCATTTATTGCTATGTTAGCTTGTATTTTATTGACATGGTGGAAACCTGATATTGATATACTATACATAAATTATTTGGGAGTGATCGATGCCTACACAACTCGATAGAGTGACCATATATGCACAACTTAATTTATGATAAGTGGGATGATTATAGATGATGCATTATAGGTAGAATCCTTGAGGTTTGTTAATGGTAAGTTAATGTAATATGTTTTTATACTTTGTTTAAATTTGATTATGTATTAATGTCATGAGGAGTATTATGAACTATGTGGGCATATGCAGGTTTAGGTGATGATGAGTATTGGGAGAACACCATTGAGTTAGTGCTTTAAGAGTTGAAAAAACATATTCTTGATGACTCTATGGAGGATGTAAGGGCCACCAATGTGGCCAAGGTGAATGCTCATCTGTTTGACTAAGATACGATAGCTACTGTGGCATTTAGGCAAGTAAAAATAGATATAGATGAGGCATATGTTGACTTTCATAGGCACCATGCCTACACCTAATGCTTTACCTAGGTCTAGTAGTTAGATAGTAGATAAATACATATGTATTCAATGAGATAATGTCAAGTGTATCGCTGATCTAGGCATGTATAATTAGAGATAAAGTAGATGGAGTCACTGATCCATGTGACCTAGAGGTAGATGAGACTCTAGTTCTAGCTTTCATATATTTGAGAGTGATAGTGAGGGACCCAGTCTCAGTATTCATGTCTACATCATTAAGTGATGGAATATATTTGTATTAAAAATATATTATAAGTTATATATATGGATGTTTGTTCATTACATTGGAACTATGTGTATTGGCAATTAGATCTTATTAGATTGTATGCATTGATATGTGTTTAATTGGTTGATTAATTGAAATGATGATATTTATATAGTGGTTTTATTGAAGTAGAATTAATTAATTTGTATCTATTTATGAGTGTTGATACATATGTGTAGTGGATTAGGATTTTGTATTTATTGGTATAGGGTTTATTTTATATTTCATAAAAATTTTATGTGTATATTATATAAAGGTGGTATACCCTATTTGAATCTAGATGGCATTGAGAACCAATGACCATACTTCTCAAGCTATGCTGGTGGAGAAGGAGACTCTAATACTAGAACTACATGTGATGCACTACTAGTGTGTAGATGTGTAGGATCTTAAGAAAAAGCTTAAATGGTTGAGATGTGAAAACTTCACTTTGAGTTTAATAGTTTCTATAAAATATCTTGATCAATTTGCAAATTTTAATTGCATTCCAATTTTTGTAATTATTCCCATATATCTTTATCGGTGTTTGAGATGAAATTACGTCCTTAGTTTTGTAGTTGTTCAAATATATATTTATTGGTGTACACAGTGGATTTATGTTCTAATTTATTTACTTATTTCTATATATCTTGATTTGTGTACACACTAGAGCTGCATTATAATTTCTGTGAATTGTTTTCCATCACTATTGAAACTATGGTGTATAGTAATATTCATAAATAGTCATCCTAAAAATCATAAGACTTTTATGATCAGTAACTAACGGTTCCTTAAAAGGAACATCTTGGGATAACTATGTCATAGAGAAGTGTGTTCTAGGAGAGTATGGAGAGTGAGATATTGGTTCCCGTTGTGTAAATTATATGATTCCTAGAGTAAAATACCTATTAATAAGATCTTGAAGTGAATAACAATGATCATCTAAATGTAAATTTATGTTATGAAAATGATAATATGGATTATGTTCTACCTAGTGCATAGAATATGGTGGATGATGATGAGTAGAATCAAGTGTGATCATCCCCCTATATAATATTGTAATCAATATGTCATGAGGCCCATCCTTGTAACAAAACTATATATCCCCTCTATGTATATCATGTGTTCTCCTCATTGTAGAATGTGCTTTGTAGATTGGTTCTTTTCCCTTTTTGAGTATTTCTATTAATGGTCTCTATTCTACTGATTTCTTAATTTGAATTGGAATAGGCTCTTGTACTAGATTAGATTACTAAGGCTATGATGGGTCTACAGAAAAATATGCCTCTGACCGTTTAACTAATAATCCCATTTATGGCTCTAATTATACTATTGTTTTACATAGATACTAAAATGATTTTGATGTTTGATATATTAATATCCCTTTGAGAGGATGGATTGATGTTTTAACAAAGATGTAGTGTACTTATAATTTATTCAATTGATAAATCAGTTGATGCAAATGAAATTTAAACCTTAGATATGTTGGTTTTGTCTCACCCTAATGTAATGAAGGAAACCCCTCATGTGTGAATAGAGGCCCCTTATTATATATGTAATGCCTAAGAAAGAGTATCTCTAGCTCCCCATATATGTGTGGAAACACAATAGGGATTGCATGATGGAATCAATTTAGTGATTCCTCATCTAAGGACTTTGGAAAAAATTGTAATAGATTTAAATTATTTGTAATGTGGGCCATGGATTTCTCATAAGCTTGAAGTTTCAATGTGTGGGTCTCTATGCCCATGTGTGTGTGTGTGTGTGTGTGTGTGTGTGTGTGTGTGTGTGTGTGTGTGTGTGTGTGTGTGTGTGTGTGTGTGTGTGTGTGTGTGTGTGTGTGTGTGTGTGTGTGTGTGTGTGTGTCTTTGTACATGTGACTTAGTGTTTGGTTGAAAAAGAGAGATAGATGAGGTAGGACAAGAATGAGAAAGTGCAGATTTTATGCTATTTTCATCATAATCATAATAATCATCATTATCCCATGGTTCATCAAAATTAAAATTTAATTCATTTATATTAGTAAGAGTAGAATAAGTATCATCCAAATGTGTGTGTGTGTGTGTGTGTGTGTGTGTGTGTGTGTGTGTGTGTGTGTGTGTGTGTGTGTGTGTGTGTGTGTGTGTGTGTGTGTGTGTGTGTGTGTGTGTGTGTGTGTGTGTGTGTGTGTGTGTGTGTGTGTGTGTGTGTGTGTGTGACTTAGTGTTTGGTTGAAAAAGAGAGATAGGTGAGGTAGGAGAAGAATGAGAATGTGTATATATTTTCATCATAATCATAATAATAATCATTATTCCATGGTTAATCAAAATTAAAATTTAATTAATTTTTAGTGGTAAGAGTAGAATAAGTATAATCTAAATACTCCTTAAGAGAGAGAGAATGGGAAGATTTTAGCTTTTGACTACTATTCAGTTTGCCATCATATTTAGGTGTCATGAAATGAATTTGTTCACTAGCTATGTGTGGAATGCAAGCAAGATTATCACTTTAAATTTTAGAATCAAGTGTAGAAGAAGTAGAAAACATGTTGTCTTTTTTGAGATTATGAGAAATGGAATAAGAGTTAGAGACATTTGCATTATCAATGTGTTGTAAATAAAAATTTCATTGAGATTGGAATTAAATTGAAGGTGATAAAATGATTCCATCTACCTTATTTGATGCATTTCTAAAAGGTTTAATATTTTTAGTACTTGATTTTTCAAATTTAACTATGAAGGGTAAAGAATATGCATTGTTCCTATCCTCTTTAATTGACACAATTAAATCTGGATTTAGTGTATTTCATTTCTATTAATTTAATTTGAATAAATAGGTATCAAAAGTAGCTGAAAAGATATGATAACATTGGAATAAAAAAATACCAACAAGATGATATTTTTGCGTTATATTATAAATTTGATTTTAAGGAGTAAGATAAAAGTGAGAGGAAAGAGAAGATGATGTATCTAATATATCATCATGATTGTTTTCATTTTCATACTGATAATAATCCTCATATCCATCATTATAATAATAATAATATCACCATCATTATACATTAAGTAATTATTTTTTTCTAATTAACAATCTCAAAAAATTTTCCATTCATTTTTATAAGCATGAGATAAATTCAATTGTGCATCAATTCGGTGAGGGGTAGAAGACATTTTAGATGACAATTATAAAATTTATGAAGAATATAATGTAAACAAGGAATATCAAATACACAAGAGGTAGAATATAGTCTAACATAAGAAAATGTGCAATTTGAGGAATTTTAAATAATATCCAAAATAGAAAATAGGATTCGTAATGGAAAACCTAATTTCTAATATTTGTATGTATAAGGACCTAGTATGTGGATCTAGGGATTTCATTTACGGTTGTCTTGTAAATTAATAAATTACATTAAAAAAATGAAACCTTAATGTATGATTGATTAAATTAGATAGGTTATCCTAGAAAATAAAAAAAATAGAATAATGTAACCCTAACTTAATGTATAAAATGTGGAGAAGGTAAACCATAAGTAAAACTAGGGTTTTAAGAAATACTAAAGTAAGGCTAGTTCACCAAATGTTTTAACCTTTTTGGGTATTACTAGAGCAAATCCTATGTAGTTAAAAGACTGAGTATGTTACTAATATGGGATAAAGATTATAAATTATTTATTTAATTAAACTTTTGCAAAATAGCAAGTGAGGGGATAAAATGAACTTATATGGGGATAAATAAAATTTTGTGGATTAGGGTAGAAGAAATGACTTAATAGACATGCCAGAACCTTTCATCTTCAGACTATTTGTTGAAATATTATTTAGGATAATAACACCCCTAATAGACAAAATAGTTCCATGTGGTAGTAGTGTCAAATTTTATCACTAATATCCTTCATGTAGAGACTATATAAAACATTAAAGGATGTTATGGTAGATTTTGGAGGTCTTATAGGCAGTTTCATGTCATTTATGGGCTTGTCTGTATCATTTTCTTAGTTAAATTTCATATGAAACTGTAATAAATACATGCAAACATGAAATAATAAATGAATCAAATACAAAAAGGGAATTAAAAAATCTATTATGGGATGTTACGATCACATACACTAGAACCACTATTATTCTAGTTGTTGCCTATATTAACCACAGTGCTACTTCTCCCTTATAGAACATGCACCATCAACATGCATAGTATGATAGAATTATTATCTCTTAGGCCTTTATTTTATCAAGAATGGAATGTCTAGGTCTGATGACTGATTAGTATGCATAGTATTGAGTTATACTATTGATTTTTTTAATATAAATATGTGTGCAGAATAGTAAGTGTTTGATGTAAAATGCCTTGTGAGGCTCTTTATATAAAAGATTTTTTTTTAGTATAAGACCTTCTTCCCTAGCCAAAAGGTCATAAAATATGGATTAAAACATAAGAGAATTATCTTAGAGGGATTAGGATTCAAAAACATGATAAAGGGCTCATTGAACACTAGAGCTATAAGTGGACACTAACACAATGTGGTGCCACTATCTTGAAAGTGGTTTTAGTGTCCTAAGGCCTAAAATATAGATAAGATTAGGAAATATAGGCTATGGGACCCTAATACTAGGAAAGTGTGACATGTGACTACTAGGAGTATCATAAATAATGAAAATAAGACATAAGAAAGATCAAAAGAATCAAAATGACCATGCAAACAAGGATTATAATCATCACTAACACATTTATGTGAAATATTAACAAAAGACATAGTATGTATTTTTGTTCAACCAAATTAGGTTATTTATAATTATATGTAAGTACATAAACTAATCAAACACAATAACTAGTCTAAGGAAACAATTGTAATATGTGTCATTAGTTATAATGAAATATGTGGCACATCCCATATTTATATACATATACAGGGTCACTAAATAAATATTAATATGATATATAACCAAAGAGATATGTAATACAAACATAATGTTCAATCAAATTAATAAAATTAAAAGTCAAACCACCTCCTTTAAATTTATCAGCATAATGGAAATTCTTCAAAGAAACATAGAAATATGGAAATGGCAACACATTCACACAAACTTATATAATAATTGAGAATCCTTACATTCTTGCATTAATTGTAAATTTTTTTCCCTCCTATTACAATGAATCTTTTAAATCTTATTGCATATTTACAAGTGTATAAAATAGGGATGAATTTTAATTTAACATACAGAATCTACATGATCATAATGTTTATACATAAAAAATACCTAATTTAACTACACCTAAAAATATATAGATATATATGCAAAAATTAGACACAAACAATCACTTTACAAATCCTGAGTGAAACTAGTATTGTAGACTACACTTGAAGTGGACTAGACTCTAGTTGGAACTATTTGCCTGAAAGAAATTAAAATAAGGGATGTAGATATTTTAGAAACCTTAGAATAACTAGACATTGCTGCAGTAAAAGGATATGTAACTATAACATATTTTCCATTGCAGGACCAATTTAAGTATGCATCAAAACCTCTATAAAGGAAAAAGGTGTATTGTTATGGATTTTAATGAAGAAAACCATTCATGGGAAGCCAAATATTTTTAATTTTTCACATCCTCTTTTCTTATTTTATATGAATCCATGCGTGCTACAAATTTTATCTCTATAACCTTAAAATTGATGACTAGGATTTAGAACAAAATGTAGATTTTGTGCATTACTTCTAATGAAATATGAATTAAATTTTAAAATATAAATCCATTTTTTTGTATTGGGATAATTTATCTTTAGAAAAGGTTTTCAATTGAATAAATTTATCACTACCCCAAAAATGTGTATTTTCTATTACTGCTTTAAATTTATAATTGGCGAATTGGAGTAGATTATAAATAATTATTTAGACACTACCTACCAAAGTGGAGTATATAGTCAGTTGCCAAACCAATTTTTAATTTTTATTATGGTACTCTATGAGATGAATCTACTTATTCTTCACAAAGTTCAGTGCCAAAGGTATGCTTGAAAGTTATAGTAAATTAAGATTTGGATATGATTTTTGTCTTACTAATTTAGCAATGTAATGTAATTGGCATCATAACTTTTAATTTTTCAATAAAATTTACAACATTTCTACATTGTGGTTGTGACTATACTCTCATTCTTCCTATGGAGTAGACAATTTCATAAAGTGTTTATGTTGGTATTT
Source organism: Torreya grandis (assembly GCA_037957365.1). Lineage (NCBI taxonomy): Eukaryota > Viridiplantae > Streptophyta > Pinopsida > Cupressales > Taxaceae > Torreya > Torreya grandis. The sequence goes on from JARHVA010004550.1 coordinate 1,518,499, forward strand.
GCACATTGTCTAGTATGTCATGTAGGGCCTATATTCTACCATGTGTCTCTAATCCCTTATTTGAATATTACAATCCAAAAAACATTTTATTTAGAACTACCCCAATTGTATCAACCATAGAGATTATATATTTTTGGATTTCATCATCTTCTCTAGGTGGGGTCTTCCTCTTCTTAGTCAATCAAGAGAGCTTAGCTTCTCTCATGAACTTGATTTTTTTACCTCCAACATTCATTATTATTTTTATCACCCTTTATAGAATATTAGAGAATTCATAAATCTGTATTGTCAAATATGGGTCATTAATAATTACCAAATATTGTATAGGTAATTAATTAACTTGATTTTCTTGAATCCATGAATATGTGATGAATAGATCTTGAGAGGAGGTTTGGGTAAAAGATGATATCTTAGGATATTAAGGGATATATGGATGTAGAATAAGAGAAAAGGGGTTAATTTATGGATATGGATAGTAATATGTGGAAGGTGAATGTGAATATAATGATGGAATGATCATTTTCACTATATAATTCTTGGTTTGAGGAGTAATCCTGATGACATATTATGTAGGTCAATAGACTCATGGATTATGGCCACAAATGATTTTTATTGAATACTTTTAATCATATAAAACCATGATTGAGTTGGAAGGTGTGCATTGTTTGTATGTGTCTTTCTTTAAAATAGGACCTTAGTGCCCCTTTCTGATTATTTCTTACTTTGCATTCTGAGTATGAGGAGAACTAAGTATTTGAGTTCTAAATATTACTTTTGCATGGACCTTTTGTGAAACATCAAATGAAAGATATTACTCTAACTCATATTCATAGATTTATTTTATATTTCATTCTTATATAGACTCATCCTAATGTTCTTCTTATACATATTCTTCTACGTACTCATTTTTTCTATCTGAGAAAGTGATCTTAGAAATTAATTAAGTACTACAACTTTCAAGTGGATGGATCCATTATTATCACTTAGTTTAAGATGTGTGATCAAATCAATCAGTGTTAAATGGTAGAATGTCTTAGTCTCATAGATTTTAAGCAAATACTTTATTTCAAGTTAGCATGAAAGAGTGCCATGCAATAACATGTTACCATGTGGATTGACATTGTATTATGACTAAGTCCAAAGTAATGTCAACCCAAATAGATCCATGTATCGCCTTCTCATAGTGTCATGGATTTTAGAATATGTAGTAGGATTTTACCTTGGCAATCTTGAAAATCAAATAGGAATTACTAAGTGTCATCATGATGCTTACTCCCATGGAAATGGAACATATTATATTTTATGGATCAATAAAAATTATGGTGATAAATTACATCATATAGCATCATTAAATTAAATCAAGGGGACATAATATTTACAATAAAAAAATCCCTATGACTCATTTAACCACATAGACCTATGAACACTTGGTTCAAGTTGACAATAGACAAGTTTATCAAACCATAAAAATAATGATATATCATAAATAGCAGGTAGATGTGTCATATTTTAGTCACAATTATTAGGCTTGGATAATCATGATTGAGTCTACTAATATTCAATCATTAGAATAGTAACTATGGTCAAGGTTATTTGAGAACTTTATGCACTATGCTAATAATGCAATAATTACAAGAACATTTACACTCTACCTAATTGTAAGTTTATATTTAGTTAGTTAAATGATTAATATAATGAGTTATGCGTGTCCCTAATCCTCTAAACTAAACTATGTATTATATGTATTAGTTTATAAGTTAAAATATTGATCCACTCATATTTTATGAAGAAACTAAAATTATTGTTTTGAAACACCTATTTTACCCTTAATAAAAAATGAAACAACTAAAATTATTATTTTGCAATATGGACATGGAATATAATGGACACCCATGAGCCAATAAAGAACACATCAAACTATGTTCTGCATGCAGGAAAATATATACACTTAGTTTCAATTATCTCTACATATATATTGATTTGTATGTCAGTTGGGATTTATTTTCCTACCTAAGTGACAAATCTTAAATT
>JARHVA010004551.1:0-112500 GCA_037957365.1 Torreya grandis
CATTATATAATAACATAGGCCTTGTCATATTGTGTGATATGATTGTTGTGTTGTTGATACTAGTGTTATTTGTAGACCAATTTCGTACACCAAAGAAATCACCCTATCAAATTTAACCACAAGGTCCTCATATTAATACTATTATCAAAATAATTATGTTAATCAATATTCACCCTATCACTATTTAACCACAACATTTTTATCCCATCTCCTATACATAATTTTTCTCATATTTTATCCTAAATCACCCCCATCACTTTTCCATTATAAAACATTCTTAATCTTAATTGAAATCAAACCATAGTTAACTCATTTACATAGTCCAACCTCATTATCAACTCATTTGAGCAAATCTTGTCTAAACAAAATTATTGAGCTAGTCCTACTATAATCAGATCAACTTTGGCTAAAGTCAACCATAACCTAGTTAACCCATCATATATTAATCTATTCTTAACCTAGAACCCATTAAATCAATTAAAACCATGAACTTATCTTAAATCATGGTCTAAGTCAAATCAATGGATATTATACTGTAACCTCCTCTGAATCAAACTAACTCACATCCCAAAAAATAAATTTTCTCAAGGACACCTTATTAACCATCTAGTCCCACAATGGTACCATATCACATTATCCAATCATAAATTACAATCCAAATTTTATTAAATCAACCTTAAGCCTCCTTTATCATAAAGACACATCTTAGCTCATCATACCTTGACAACATGCTTGTCAAAACTTGTAAATGCCTTAGGATTTGACAATTGAACCATATCAATGACCTGACACTCTTTTACAAGTAGGAAACATCATGATATTGATTAGTACAACATAATTACTATGGATTCACACAACCAATATGCACAATATGACTTGATAAATTTTGACAAGGTAGAGCCAAACTGCAACAATAATATCTATGAAAATAGGGATAATTATTACCTCAAATTATTTTGCTAGGATCTAGGATCCCTTCTGATTTTGACCAAGACAATATAAATTAAATTATACAAAACCCTAAAAGTCCAAGGCCCAAAATATCTATAACCCTTTTGAAGATGAATAAAAATAACACCAAGATGAATCAATAATTATCAACCATATAAATCATGATAAAGTAAAATCCACATTATTAGATAAAATAAACATGACTACAAATAGGCCTTCCTTGATCAACTTAACTAAATCAACCACCAAGTGGCCTCCCTTGTGTCTCAAATAGATCTCAAGGCCAATAAACCTTAAACTCCTAATAACCTATCCAAAAGCAATTGAATCCTCATAAATCAAACTCAAAGCAAGATTGAACATCATTCCACGTCATCAATCCCTTTGCCTATTCCCACATTTTCCCAAAAATAGAAAGAAATTAAATATGTTATCCAAGGAATAAAGGTATGTTAAAATAGAAAAAAGTATAAATTTAAAGTTCCATGCCACTATCCACTTGACATAGATATATTGCACACTCCTTTCCCACCTCAAATTGATCCTTTCAAATTTGAAAAATATAAAAGGAAAGGGATGCTTGTGATAACATGTTAAATAATTTTTCATGTCCTTTCAAGAAGTGGCATATGCAAACACTTTATTGTAATCACTTTTATGTCTAAACTATAACCAGGAGTGACCTTGCCATAATCACATGAGGATTTAATCAAAAATTACCAATGGACCTAATTTACCCACACAACTATTTTTATTACCCAAAATCACAAAGACACATCTATGATTGGGCTAATGGATCATACTACAACATTAATATTATCTAGTGCATCCCAAATGAAATCTAACCTTTGCAAGTGTTATTAGAAGATAATTAAATGAATATTTAATAGCTAAAAAAACATTGTAGTTACACCATTCTTATAATTTCCAATTAATCACCTTTATTAATTAGCCTAATAATTATTCTAATGGAAAATTCCATGAATTAGAATTATCTTTTTTCATAAATAAAAATGGCTTTATTACCTCAATTTGGTGATGTCATTGGGGAAAGTCAATGGAATTGGAGTGGAATGTGGAAAACTTCACTTATGACATGGCCACTTACACTCTCTTACAACTCTTACACCCCTATTACACACTCTTCCTCTCTCACATCCCTCTTACACACTCCAAGAGGATGAATTAATAAAATTTCCTTCCAACATGCCTTCCACACTATAGAAATATATTAAATGGCATGTATTACACACTCAATGTGTGTAATAATGAGTTTGAGGACTCATCCTCCACCATTGATCTTGATCTCAAATCAATGGTTCATAAACATTAAAAAAGTGTATAAATACAAGGCCCTTTGGCCATTATAGACAAGATTATTCATGCAAACTTACTATGCCAAATTATACAAGGAGATTCATTCAATTCTCACGCTAATCCAAGCAATGAATCAAGTGTAATCAAGGAGAGATAATTCTTACACATGGAATCAAGCATTGTCACAAAATTCATAGCCTATAAACCAAGCTCAATCTCTTTAAACCAATTTTTAGGCAAATATTATAAGAAGGTTTTAACATAGCTTTTCTCTTTTAATTTGGATTTCTTGCATGTTTTCCATATAGTTCAACCTAGGGATTAGGTTTGAAATGTTACTTCTTCCAATTTTTTTTTATTTCACTCATTAACAAATTAGCTAACCTCTTTTGGATTTATAATCTACATAATTATATGTCTAATGGGACCCAAAGGACTCGATATACCCCATAATATTTTATAGACCATTTAAATTCTTATAATTAGTATAATTGACATTGAACAACTAGTTAGATCATATTTTTATTTAAAAAATCATTAAAGCCCATTTTAGACCAAATAGAGAAATCATTTCTGCATAACTATGAAGTTAAAATGAATTTTAATGAAATCATGATTGCAAAAATGAAATCATAATTTATGCCTTAACTCTATTTTATGTAGGTATTAACTAATAAATCAAAACTAATTTAATTCAATTTATATCTTGTAATAGAGAAATCATTATATGTGCCTTAACTCTATAATGTGCATTTCTTAACTATGAAATCAAAACTAATTTCAATAAAATCATTTCTTTTAGTAGTGAAATATTTATATGTACCTTAACTCTATTATGTGCAGGTCTTAATTATGAAGTCATAACCAATTTCATTGAAATCATCTTTAGCATTGGCAAAATCATTTGTTTGGTAGTTTTAACTATTATTTGTGTAAGAGAAAATGGTGAAATTTACACTTGTATCAATGAAATCATGGTAAACATTCATGAAATCATGGTCAAAATTTAAGAAATTATGGTAGTGGAATTATTCTCTGTTGGTTTGTGTAGGTCAGTATTCATAATAACATCACCAATTTAGGTAAAATCATTGTTTGCAGTGGTGAAATCATTTATGTGCCTTCATCTCCTCACTTTTCAACATTTTTTAATCTTTTGTATCTTCTTTTATCTATTAATGATTTTCAATTTAAAATTTTCTGACTTTTGCATCTATATTTTCTTGATTTGATTATGTTTTGTAAAATTATGAAATTGGAAGGAAATTCAAAGAAATCATTTTTGATGCAATAAAACCATTCTATAATTCATGAAATAATTTGTGTACCATTTAATGTTTTAACTATTTTTTTAGAATAGTGAATTCAGAGATAAAATCATTTAAATCATTCTATAAAACTAAAAACTCATTATATGGAAAAAAATTGAGACTTAGACAAACTTATTCTCAAGCTCCTTGCTAGCTCAAACCCACCTTTCTCAAACTTCTAATTATTTATGTCACAGGACCTTGATTAAAAAACTAGGTTTTAGATTTTGATCAAATACATTTCTTCTCTACACATCTTGATTTGGGCTTAAAATGAATTCACATTGTCATTTGGTTTATAACAAAATCTTGTTTATTTTATAAGTTCTTTCTTTTCTTCCAATTTTTTTCTTCTTGATTTCTTTAGTGCATTATGGAGATTCTTTGCATGTATGCTCTTCCATTTTGGGTTACCTTGAAATACAAAGTTCCTATTTTCCTTATACCTTTTTTTTTTTTTTGACTATGTGGAGTGGAGTTCATCATTTTCCTATAAGTTTTCGGGATGTATTGGCTAGGAAGTCACATCCTAGCATCATACTAACCCCATTATTTGATGTGGTATACAAATTGAGGCTATGTAAGGGGTATTTTAGCTAAAAATTCCATTGAATCTTGATTTTTACGATAAAACTTTAATAAAATTTTACAATTGAAGTGGTTATTAAGGGACTAAACCATTTGGCAAATGTCTTGTTAAATATAAATGTCTAATTGATGATTTTTTTGTGCCCATCTACCACAAGGTATATTGGGACCATCTATAAAACCAAATAAAAAATTTTAAGAGAATATTTTTTGTGGAACATTCATTGATGTAGGGGTGAAAAAGTATTAGCCCCCAAATATTTCCTTATACAAAGCTTTTGAGATAAGGTTGAGATTAAAACACCTCCAATAACTACAATAATTTCTTTAAAGAATATTAAATTTTATAATCCTCTCTCAATGAAAGTATATTGAAAGATAAAATTAATATGATGAAATCTTTTGCTAGTTATTATAATTATCTTGTAATGCTTGTGTGTTATCACTTGATTGTTTTGTCAAAACCTTATTTATATTTGAAATCAAATAAAAAAAACCAAGTCCAAATACAAACCATTTTTACATGCACACAATGTGGAATTAATCTATCAAATGTTTGGTTCAAACAAATGTGACATGTTAAAGTTGGTCCAAATACCTACCTTGTCCAAACTACACCATTAGGATGCCTAATTTGAACCAAAGCCTTTTTCTAATCTAAATTAACAACTTCAAATCAATTCAAAGACCAAAGTTATAAATTATTTTTTAAACCACTTTCATTATTTCATCTATTTTATTTTATACCTAATACAAATTCGAAGTCTAATTGTAATTCCAATTCAAGAACAAAGTTCCAAATTCTTGTCCAAATTCATTAGAACATCCACGCTATTCTAAACCTAGTTCTAATTCTAAATCTAAGTTTTGATTCGAATCAACATTCTTTTCAAAATCAAATGTCATTCCAAATATAGGTTCCAATTATATTCAAACTATTCTAAATTTTTGAAAGTCTAAGTCATGCTTTTGAGATCTAAGCCTTTTAAGTCAAGACCAAGCTCAAATATTTCCAACCTTCCAAGTATTGAATATTTTTCACTTGAAACCATTATCTCTAAAACTTGTGTGCACATCTTAAAAACACATTTGATCCACATATACCTACTTATTGAAACCATTTACATTACCATACCTTTGAATTAGTGCATTCCAATTTGATATTACCTTAGCACAAACATAATGCATTACCTCAAACCAATTTCCAAGTTCTATTCTTATTAAATCCACATACCAAGTCAAGGCTAATTTTAAGGTATACAAACCCTTTTCATGACAAACATTACAAGCCTAAACATGACTAAGTACACATGTAATGGGGATTTCTATAACCCCTCTTTTGACAAAGAATAGTTTACAACCCATATGGGTATGACCATTATGTAGAGGATGACAAAGATCAACAATACCTTACCAACATGGAATTTAGTACTGAACATAAACAATGTAACTCATACCTTCCAAATGTACCATCTAATACCAAACAAGGACAATATCAATTGTACCTTCCACATGTACCATTTGATACAAAACATAGACCTAATCTAATGTACCTTATAAATGTGCCATCTAGTGTTCAATATAGAAAATATCAATTTAAATGATAAATCTTTGACAACAAGGATGAACATCTAATTAGATTATTAAAAATGGGGGTAAAATTTTGCCCTAGATTTCCCATAGAGGAATTTCGCTTTTTGGTTAAATTTTCCATAGAAAAACCTCTTGCATTATTATATATTTAGGTAACTTCTGAACAAGAACAAAATTTTATACCAATTTCTAATCAAATTCTTGTAGTGTCCAACAAGGGAAGAGGTAAACTCCTTAACTATTCTTCTCAAATTGAACTTATGGCCTCTCAAATATAATAAGCTAAACATGTTTTAGTTGTGCTCACTAGATCCCTATCTATATTAGATATTCAAAATTGATCACTAATAGAGTTAAGTCCTTCAATTATGCATCTAATGGATTTATTTACATGTCCCATGTTTAATCTTGATCCATTTTCCAAAAAAATATTAGTTGCATATTTTCTTGGCATACCTATATTTGAAATCAATCTAGTAAATAATCCTAATTCAAATCTCCCCATAGATTATTTCCATTATGTGTCAGATAAATCTCAAAAATAAAGTTCCCTTGTAACACAAAAAAAACATTCCTATAAATTCCTAGTAGATCATTTCTTCCAAAAGTTTACGTACTTTGTAGCACACCTTGATACCACACCTAGTCTATAATAATAGGTTATGAGTAAAAATCCCCACTTCAACCAGCGGTGACCAATCCCCCACCTAAATAAGTCCAAACCAATCCTCAACAAATGTTATCTAATCAACATTGGATTTCAATTAGCCAACCATTTTTTACTTTTACTAAATAATGGGCCTCTTTAATCCAAGAACATGTTCCACTTAACCAACAATAGGTTCCCCCTACATGAAATAATCTTAAGAATCAACAACATATTCCCCTCTAATCTCAACAAGTTCCATAAAATAACCAACAAAACATTCCCCCATTCAAGCCTTAGTTCCCTCCAAATTAACTCCACACTTAGCATCAAGTGCCTTATCAATAATAAGCAGCATATCATTAGTATAACTCTAATCAAAGAGTAAATATCCCTAATAAAACCAATCACATATAAATTCCCCAATATTTTACATTACCTATCTATTTAGGTGAAAGTAATGAAACTTTGAATACCTAACAAAATTCACCCACTTATTCTCACTCTAGCCCCACACTTTAGGACTTGTAAGAGGTTAAATATGTAATTTCAGCAATTCAAGTAGGAAATTAGACTAATAAATTTAATCTATATGATATATGCTCTTATCCCTTCAATATGATTTATCTTCAGGTGCCTTTCCTGCAACATTTTGAGATGCCCAACTTTGATAAATGTAAAGGGAAATTGATCCCAAGGAGCATATAAAAGAGTTCTTCATCACATGTCAAGAATTTGAGTATAAAAATGTGTATCTAGTTCCCTTGTTCCCCCCCCTAGTTTGGTTGGGCATGCCTTATAATGGTTCCATAATCTACCTAAAAATGCCATTGATAACTTTGATTACTTTTAATAAAGATTCATGAAACACTTCTGTTTCAATGTGGAAAATGAGGTAACTATGGTTAATTTGTGTGAGGCTAAACATTGAGGAGGAGAAACCTTTGCCAATTATTTATAATGGTGATTTGCATTGGCTAGTTGAATTGCACATAATCTCCCCAACAAGTAATTGGATGCAATGTTTACTATGAATATGTAATACAACCTAGCTTATATTATCAATATTCATTATGCCAATACATTTGAATAAATTATTACCAACGGAATATAGATTGAGTAATCCCTTATCGACAAAGGGGTAAATAATATTTATGCTCAGAACTAAGTTTAGAACAAGGCTCAAACACAATATCTTAAAGAAGAATAAATAAGTTCATTAGATAAGACTAAACCATTCAACATGAATATAAATGTTTTAGGATATAAGGTAACTAAATCCTAGCATGTGAAAATAGTACAACCACTAATTATCTAGGTAGGCCCACCTACTCAAACTCTCACTTTACAAATACCTCCTCTTAAAAGAGGTCATTATCACAATAATGTTTTTATTAATCCTAGAGAGCCCATTGAGATGGGATTTTAGAAGATAGTTGTTTCTAACATGATCATTTTTCCAAAGCCAAAACCATTTAAAAAAAAACTATCCTAAACCTAATGACTATCAAGAGAATGACTTTTGTGATTAGCATAAGGTTAAAGGCCATTATATTCAAAGATGTGTATAACTTCTCTATATCATCCATTATTTTATTGAAATTGGTGAAATATATTTAAATAATGTTTCCATGATGTCTGATCATAATTTGGGTATTTATCATAACCCTTTTTCATAACATAACTCTAACAATAACCAACACTAAAATCAACATCAAGCTAACAACCAAAACTAGAAAAAGCCTCCCAATAATCAGAATTATAGGTAGAATCAATATCAACAAAATTAGAATCAAGGTCAGGGTGCCCATTCCAATCAATTTAACTATAATAATTTCCATTATGACTATGGTAATGTCATAGGTTGCATTACTCGTGGGCATATAATTAACATTAAGATTAACACTTCTTAGCCATCCATTTTAGAACCCACACCTATATTTTTTAGTAATCCTCTATTGGTTTGAATTTGTTTTCATACAAGTTAACAATCTATAGTTACCATTCAAGGTCATTACTCACCTTATTTTAACTATAATATCCCCTCATTGACTCAAGGTTTCAAAAATGCAACTTCATGCTCTATGGTGACTATTTGAGGTCATATACCTTCTTCCTCCAAAAATACCATTCAAGGCCCTCCCCCTCAACAAACCAAGTTGATTGATTATATTAATTATAAACCTTATGATAGTATGGAATAATTATAAAATACATTCGTCCAAATTTCTATTTTAGATATTCTATGTACGTCAAATGTCCACAAGAACATATTGAATGAGCTTCTGAGTCAATCTAAGGTCCCAAATGACATTGCTCCTAATAAATTTCAAACACTTGAGAGTCATGTATCTCTATGCAAATAACTTAATTTTAATCAAAATAATATGTCATCTCTTGGACATTTTCATAATAATCCTCTTTATATACAAGTAATCATTTCCCAACATAAAATTAAATGAGTCATAGACAATGGTTGAGGGCTAAATATTTTAACATTGAATCTGGTCAAATAGTTAGGATACATAGTCGCATATCTTTATTACAATAAAATCACTATCAAGGCATATGTAATTATAAGTGGTAATCTCAAGTCACCATTTATCTACATGTTACCATTAGGTTTCTAACCCATGATACTATTTGCAATGTTCTTGACTTGGAACTATCATATAATTTGCTCCTTGTGTGACCTTGGATTCATAATTTACATGACATAACTTCTAATATTCATCAATGTATCAAGTTTACCTATTATATATTATAAGTTATTATTCCTAATGAACTAAAACCATACCAATTTTGGAAACATTTAGAAACAGAGTATGAAAGATATAACTATCACCTGGACATAGATCCCATCCCCAAAAATGACAAGGATGTTGTTGATCAACTACATGAGTCTAGCTATGTGTATCTAAGTAAGCTTACCTCCACTTCATCTACACCACCTCCTAACACATCCAACCATTTTAGTATTCAATACAATAGCTTTGGTGTATACAAAATTGGAACTGCTTTCCATATAGCCAAGTTGCTTAAAACACCCAAATCATATGGTAGAACTAAATTAAAAAACACTATAATATATTGGCACAAGAAGGATGATTATCATCAAAAAGGACCTATTTATTTCATCAAAACCACTTTATAGTAACAATAATAGATTAATTTTGATGATGATTTATGTCTATATAATGATGATTTCACCACTTACTACCAAAACATAAAGTATCCTATTCCAAATAGGATAATGGATAATCAAGCCTATAAGGGTAAAGGCCTTTGGGGAAAATAAATAAGGTCCTATTGAACTATTATCAGTTGCCAAAATAAAAATGAAATCAAGTTATTATATACAAATCCCTTGGGGGTGACCCATCAGATCTTAAGAGTTATACAAATTTATTGTCTAGCAATGACAATTCTAATAGTGACGTAGATTCCTATTATAATATTTATGATGAGTTGGATGACACTAATATATTTAAACTTAATACCATCTATACAATTAATTATATTCTATTTTATTCGCCTTTTTTCCTTTGTCATCCCCAATTGATCGACTAGAACTAACAAGACTCTTACATACCATTGAACACTTTTTAGAATGATGACATAATTGTTAAACTCTTGGGCCTCATAGATGGTTTTCCACTTGGTGATCATAAATAGGGATTTTATATTACATTAAACCTTGACATGTTTTTGGGATACTAGGTGAACTTCATTAGTCACAAAGGAAAATAATAATAAAATCAATTATTGATGTCCCAAAGTGAAAACCTCTTTAAGGCACTTTTACACCAAGGAAAAAGAAAAGAAAAAGATGAGTCCCATGGTTAAAACTTATTTTAGGCACCTTTAGATTGGGAATTTCACCTTCTTTCAATTAAATACTAGGCTTAATATACTCATAAAAGTTCATTCCAATCCAACATTAGTTCATAGGATCAATAATTATTTGATTTGGCTCAAGATTTCCTACACATCTTTGTTAAGTGGCCTTTACTAGCCTTTGGTGATTCAAAATTTTCCTACATGGGCAAAATCGATGAACTAGGCAAGCCACTAGATAAAGAATAATACCAATGTACCATATTTTCATCTATTATAGAATATGGTTCCACACTGCTTGTGGAAGATAACATAAAAGTCAATATCAAAACACCATCTAATCCTTAATGGATCAAACTTGCAGCATCCCTTACTGAAGAGGAATGTGAAATTATGACTGCCCTCTTTTTGGAGTTTTTTGATATTTTTTACTATTATTATTTAGATATACATATCTTTTACCCTAATTTATTTATAAATCATGTTATTGTATACCATAATACCAAATCAATGAAACTAAAGATGAGAAAAATGGACCCTCAAATAGTTATACTTGTCAATAAATATTTAGAAAAACTATTGGATGCAGGTTGTATTCAAACTATATATTATTCAGAGTGGATATAAAACATATTCCCAATCAATACATATCCACAAGGAATTTGATTATATACTAATTTTAGAGATATAAATAAAGCATACACAAAGGATGACTTTCATTTTCCAAACATTAATATGAATCTAGATTCCACATTGGCGTATGAGATGTTATCTATTATGGATGGCTTTGTTAGATCTAATCAAATCAAAATAGCACCTAATGACCAACACAATAAAATTTCCATGACTCCTTAGGGAATTATTTGTTATCAAGTAATTCCAGTTGGCCTCAAAAATGTCGGTGATCCATACCAACTTGTAATGACTATCATTTTCATTTACGTGATGCATAATATTATTAAATATTACATGGATGATATTTTAGAGAAATCCAAGACCAAACCAAGAAATATGGATGTTTTGTGAATAATATTTAAAAGGTTTAGCGAATACAAAGTCGTGCTTAACCCTAAAAAGTGCATTGTTTCTATAAAATTGCTAGGTTTCATTGTCTCATGTAGGGGAATTAATGTTGATCTATCCAAGGTTAAGGCCATTATAGAAATGCCTCCATATTTTAATCTAAAGTAGTTCCACATCTTGAAATGTAGGATCCAATCCATGAGGATATTTAAATCCCATTTGGTAGAAAATTGACATTCCTTCACTCATATTTTGAATAAAGGTACCATTTTCTCATGTGATACTAATTGTCAATAGGATATTGTGCAATTAAAAGAATATCTAGCAAATCCACCTATTCTAAGTCCACCTACACCTAGAAAGTCATTGTTTATTTATATCTTAGAAAATGAATATGCCTTGTGGGCACTTCTAACAAAACATAATAAGTAGGTGAAATAAAGAGTTGTATACTAATTAAACTGCACATTGATAGCCTATGAACATTATTAAAATTTAGTTGAAAATACCTTCTTATCAATGATGTTTATAGCCCAACTATTGTGACATTATATGTTCAACAATAAGACCATCTTTATTGTTAAAGTAGACCCATTCGAGTTTCGACTTTTCAAGGTAGTTTTGATTGGTCGTACGGATAAATGGGTCATGTTATTGAGTGAATTTGAGATTGAATATGTACATCAAAATTCCATTAAATGGTGATTAATTTTAGATCAACTTACCAAAGCACCCATATAATATACCAAGCCACTAATTTTTAGTTTTTTTGATGAGTCAATCATGACTCTAGATGAAAGACCTTATCAGCCTCAGCACTATACCCTTTAATTTGATGGTTCCTACACTTCTTGTGGATCAATATCCATTATTCCATTGATAGCACCACAAGGAGATCTCAATCACAAAACATTCCACATTGTTTTCTCTTGCACCAACAATATAGTATAATATGAAGCACTCATCATAGGGATTCATCAATAAGTATAATGGAATACCAAGAAATTACATGTTCATAGAGATTCTCAATTGATTAATAACTAGGTAATATAGTAGTTCCAAACCAAAGATGACAAGTTTATTCCTTAAAAGAGTAGTGTGGACCATGTTAAATAGATCCTTGAACACATGTAATTCGAATAGATACAAAGGGTCAACAATGGGACTATAGATGCAATGTAAATAATTGGTTCACTAATAACAATTATAGATGATGTTTTATATTACTAGTTATTCATCAAAAATATCTTAAGGCTAGCTCACGAATGTTTTGAATTTGAAATGTTATGTCATATTATTGGTCCCAACTCACCTTAATAATCTAATAGATATGCCTAACTTCATGATAATATTCTCCCTTCTAACCTTTCCTATAATAAATGTAAAGCCTTAATTTATAATACCTCTTGTTATACCATACTCAGTTACATAATATATCTTAAAGGATATGATGGAAATTTACTTCATTGTGTTACTTTGACAGAGTCTAGATTAATTCTTAAAGATTTACATAAAGGGATTTATAGGACCCACACTAGTGGAATGGTATTTTTTAAGAAATACCTACGTATAGGGTATTACTAGTCCTCTATGGAGGATAATGCATATGATTATGAAAAAAAGTGTGTGGAATATTAGAATCACAATAATATCATTCATTAATCAGATCAAGTACTTCAACCAATCACCATGCCATGGAAAATTTACATAAAGGGACTCAATATCATAATAAAAATCAATATTGCTTCTTTAGATGATCATAAACATATCCTAACTATATTTGAATATTAAATAATCTATTTTTTTGTCTTTTTAATTCCCTATAACCTCATTTTAAATAATGGTGGCTCTTTTACAAATAAGGATGTGAAATCCCTTTGTGCCAAATACCATATCAATCAATAGTTTTTTGTTGCCTATTTTCCTTAAATCAATGGCCAGGCTAAAGCATATAAAAAAACCTTGGTCCAAATCCTTAAACATTTTATTAATGCTTCTAGTTATTATTGTCATTTTTAACTATTTAGTTCCATCTAGCCTTACCGTACCAACACCCTGATGCAGAGTTAATTTGACATTCACTTTTGACCCACATTAGGCCTATCTTGTCAAAATGGACCAAAACACAAAATCCTACTTTATAAAATTTAAAAAACACATAAAAAATTATAACACGATATTTCAAAACATATTAATCCACTTTTATCATTCATCATATTACATTTCACTCAATAATCAACTTCTTGTCTTCTAAGCCTTCTAGCCCTATTTCAGTGAAAATCCACTATTCTATTCTATATGCAATCTCTTTAAGGAAAATTAAATAGTTTTTTTCATACCCTTTTCCATGACATTTCTTCACATAAAAACTTAGGTGATTTTACTTTGCAAAGTCTTGTACCTGTAGGCTTACCTGACTCTCAAATTAGCCCTCCAAATGCACAAAGATTCTTAGTATGAGAAATGTATGATAAACCAAAGATAAATATTGACCTTTTCATATATCCTTTTTACTATTTTATATTTTCCAATCCTTATTTCAGTCTCACTCATAAATAACATCACTTGTCGTTCTTTAGCATATTCCAACTAGGTCTCTTTTAGGCCTAATTCAACTCAGTCCTTAAAAAGCAATATTGATGAGTTCGTACACACCTAAAAAAATTGATTCACTTTTATAATGTAAAATATGTATAGACTAAAAATTTTCATCAAAATTGGATGGTTAAAATTCTTTTTATGCACCAAACCCTAATTCTAGGGTTTCTTAGACTAGTATAGGTCTGACAGCCTTCTAAAATGCATATCTTTTGATATATGAGGTTTTAAATTTCCAAAATAAAAAATTTAGGTTTATATAATGACTATAAAACTTTTAAATATAATTATCATGTTCCTATAACCCCCAGATCAAGCACAAATGAGAAATCTCAGTCAATTAACACAATATTCTACCATCTGAAATAGGGATAAGCAAGGTTTCATGGTATTTTCATCTCCAAATGAATCCAAAACCTATAATAAGGTTTTAATAACATTTTATTAATAACATAAACCCTTCTTAATTACTTTAAAATCCTAAACAAGATACCATGTAAAGAACATTGTACATAGAATTTTTGAGTGTTATGGATTGTATGTTTCAATGAGAAATATCAATGACCATCCTAGGTTTGACAACTTTGGATGAACTGTCTTCTAAAAAATATTACATCCAAATATTCATACATGTATTCATTCCCATATTCTCCAAATTACTCAAGAAAGAAAGGATCAAATGCTCAAGCAATTATTTAACAAGACTACATGTATTCATACCTTGTTACAAAACCTATCTATCTTCACCAAGAGTAACT
Source organism: Torreya grandis (assembly GCA_037957365.1). Classification (NCBI taxonomy): domain Eukaryota; kingdom Viridiplantae; phylum Streptophyta; class Pinopsida; order Cupressales; family Taxaceae; genus Torreya; species Torreya grandis. The sequence continues at coordinate 14,622 of JARHVA010004551.1, forward strand.
TCTTCCACTTCAATTTAGAATTTACTATATCATATTATCAAATATTAGTTTATCATAAAAATATTAATAACATTATAACAACTACTAACCATATTGATTATTCAATCACACTATGTGCTCTATTCCATCCATGGAAATTAATGACACATAGAAAATTGATCTCACAAAATTGCATATATTACATTAAGGTTATATGTATAAATTGTAAACCTTAGTATGAATAGTGATAAAAATAATTATTATTCAAAATTTCATTCATTACTATTGTCCTTTTATACATAATCTAGACCTACACAGGCCTACATACATCTTCACAGACCTTCATTCATTTTCAATCTTGCATACCCTATTTTATCCATCTCCCTATACTTCAAACCAAAAAAAACTATATATCATTTATACATATGAATTAGATTCCTAAAGCATACTTTATATCTATTTCTTGATCAAGAACTTCTCACCATATTGTTACCAATGTAGGATGGTGGACTCTTCCTCACCATTCTCATTGCCACCTCACAACTTAACTTTAATTCAGCATTAAAAACCATCTTATCACCTTTCATTAGACCTTAAATGTCTATTAAAACTTTATTTATCAATTACATATCATCAACACTAATTTAGACCAACTAAAACACTTTGAAATTTTGAAAATCCCTTTCCATGGGAAAACTTCTAATGGACTCAAATTCAAATTTTCACACACAAACATGACTCTAAGACACATTCTAGACCACTTTGAGAATTCATAAGATGCCCCTACATCATACCCAAAACCCAATAGGAACCACACCATACTCCTTTATTTATGGCACTAAAGTTATTCTTCATATCGAGATCAAGTTGCCTTCCTTGCATATTTCATTGTAGGATACAAATGATGAGGAGGAATACATAGTATCTTATCTTCAATAATTAGAATTAATTGATGAAAAATGGGTAAATGATTTAAATAATCTCTAGGCATATCATAATAAGTTTATCCACAGCTAAAATAATCACTCAAACCCATAGACATTAAAAATTGCTTACCTTATCCTAAAAGACCACGATAAAAATACTAGTGATGTTCATGAAAATAAGGTAAATTTTGAACTTGATTGGTTCAGCCCATTCATCATCAAATATAATGATGGAACTAGAGAATACAGATTGGCTACACAAGATGTGGAAGAGATAGATGAGCTCATGAATATTATTCATCTCAAGAATTTTTACACTTGATTTTCTTGAACATTATCTATGAAGAAAATTACTTTGGGGCATGGTCCAAACACACCCTTACTTCATCCCAATTATAATTAAGTCAATCTAATTATGATATTATTACCCCATCCTATTACCAATCCTAATCTTGATTTTAGATCATCAGTAGAGAAGATAATTTTAGATGCCATAGGTCAAATAAAATGATAGCTATCCTTAATGTTTGACATGACTAACTAGTGTACCTAATTAATGGTCTATATAAAGAGGTATTGTCAGTTGTAGAGGAGAGAGTTTTTTGGAGCCAAAGCTATTTTGTAACTTTTTTAAACATTAACACAAAGCAAGGAATTATAAAAAGTTTGCCCACCTTTTCTTATGTGAATTACTATCATGGTTTCTCTCTCATTTTTCTGGTCTCATTCTCAAATTTGAATGACTCTTATGAATTATGGATGTGCATATTTAAATATAGAGTTGATAATTTGTTCTAATGCTGGAACTAGAGAATACAAATTGGCTACACAAGATGTGGAAGAGATAGATGAGCTCATGAATATTACGCATCTCAAGAATTTTTACACTTGATTTTATTGAACATTATCTATGAAGAAAATTGCTTTGGGGCATGGTCCAAACACACCCTTACTTCATCCCAATTATAATTAATTCAATCTAATTATGATATTATTACCCCATCCTATTACCAATCCTAATCTTGATTTTAGATCATCAGTAGAGAAGATAATTTTAGATATTTTAAGTTAATTATTCATAGTTAGCCACCATCAACACATCTAAGACAAGCAATATATTAGAGTAGATTACTCATGATTTCCCTATATGATGGTCTTTTAATTTCATCTTTTGATTCTTATTAAAATCATGTATAGTTTTTTTCATGTGTCATTCCTATTTTACACCCTATTATTGATTCATATTATCTTCCACTATAGTGGTAGAACTACATTGACCTAAGGTCCATATGGATTATGTAGGCAACACTCAATTTTTGAGTTCAGATTGGTCACCTATTTTCCAACACTCTCACCATTTTGTGAGTAATTTAAACCACACTCTTATTGTTTTGAAAAAAAATTAATCCATGCTTTAACTATTTTTCAAGTTAAAAAATTATGCATATCATAATCCTCCATTGAGTTGATATGTAAAAAAAATGTAAAACATTCAAAATAATTGAAAACCCCCTAAATTTAAAAAAATACCAAAAATAACCTAAAAAATCTAAAAATTGAAAAATGGGCTTAAAATCTCCATGAGAGATTAAGGTCATAAAGTCTTTACTTATTTTATTTTTATATTCACCATTGGTCTTTTTCCATATTATAGATGGCATGGTTTATCACATTTTCCATGTGGGAACACCTTATCTAACCATGATCATTTCTTCTATATAATTATCATTCCTTTATTTACACTTCCATTTTTAGGAGAACTACACCAACCGAAGGTCCACACTGACTATGTAGGTAATTTTTGGATACATGGGGCATCTTGTGTCATCTCAACCATTATTATTACCATTTCATCTTTCCTTATTTATCTCAATTCTCTCACCATTTTATGAGTATAATTTTGTTATTCTACCTCTAAAATAAAATATCTTTCTTGTCATCTTTATTTTTGTTCTTTCCCACATCTCTAGGACTAAAGTCCATTGGACTAAGTAGGAAATGTCCACTTTATTCGATCATTTGAGATAGCTTAGCCACTCCTTCCTTTTTATTTTATTGCCCCTTTTTCCTTTCTAGGTTTCCATCTTGTCTTGTTAGTTTTACTATAGATCTTAGTGGAAGAACTTCCAAGAGTATCACCTTACATTCACACATGCACAAATAGTTAACTAATTAATTATTTATTATTGTGTGTGTGTGTTTGACATATTTGTTTATTTTTTCTTGTTTTTGAGGAGTTTATTTAATTTTGGTTGAGTAACATGATGCTTTATGTTAATTTTCTTTTTAGTTTCTATTTACTTGATTCTTTGCTTACTTGTTTGTTTCTTTTTTGTTATCGCCTCGACTCAATATATTATGTCAAAAAATTCATCATGATGGTGTTTCCTATCATGTACCTTTATTTGAGTCTATCCATTGAAATTTTTCATCATTTACATCATGGTTTTTATCATTTTTATGCTATTATCATGTCTACTTGATCATGCGTTAGTCCTTAAGCACATTGTGGCCTAGCCACCATGGTGTTTTATATCATGGTGGATTTTTTTTGGTTTTACATCTAAAATAATTTGATGGAAATATCACAAGTAATGTTGTATCAAAATCTTCCCTTATCTACTATCATACAACTAGATTTTTGAAACCCATGAATAATTTATATGCTACTCATGATACATATCAAAAAATGAGTGTATACAAAAATTCATAAACATTTATCAGGCATGATCATATATACATATCACATAGCCAAGAGTATCACGTTTTTAGTACATAGAGGTCATATTGAACCCTTCCATTCTTCCTCAAAGTCCTATTTCTAGTTTTTGTTGACCATTTTTTATCCCATTTTATTTGAAGTTACTCTTTTTCTCAACAAATTTTGTCTATGGCTAGGGCTTCTACTTCATTTTGAGGTCCCATCCACTTTAAATTCTTTATTGATCATTCCCCTCAGGGGGCATCTAGGGATAATCAAGCACCTTTGGGTAAATAATCTATGTTTATCGACTCATAATTATAAAAGATAAGAATGAAGATAGAATTTTTCAAGAATTATCAAATTTAATGTTAAAAAAAAATCATTTCTTTAAAAATATGTTATTATAACTAGTGTCTCACAATGCCTTCCTAAATAGGGGAAAATTATAGACACTTCATTTTAATCACTTCCATGTCTAAATAAAAATCAAGACCAACTTTTTGTAAGCACATTTAGACCTAACTAGAAATCACCAATGGACCTAATTTAAACACATAAATTATCTTGTTATCCAAAATCACATTGACACATCCTTAATTTGGTAAATGAATGATATTAGAACATCAATATTATCTATCACATCTCGAATCAAATAGACCCTATGCAAGTGTTACTACAAGATAATTAAATGAATATTTAATTGAAAAATAAAATTACAATTGTGTCACTATTATAATTTCTAATTAATCACCTTGATTAATTATCCTAACCATTCCTCTAATGGATAATTTCATGAATTAGAATTATCTATTTTCCATAAAGTAAAATGGATTTATTATCTCACATTGGTGATGTCATAGGGGAAATTCAATTGAATAGAATGAAGCATGGAAAATATGGCCACTTATACACTCTATTACAGCTCTTACACCCCTCTTACATACTTTTCCTCTCCTACATCCCTCTTACACACTCCAAGATGACAAATGACTGCACTTGCCTTCTAACATGCCTTTCACACTCCAAAAATGTCTTAAATGGCATGTATTACACACTCTATTTGTGAAATCATGAGTTTGAGGACTCATTATACACCATTTATCTTTATCATAGATCAATGGTTCAAAAACATTCAAAAAGTTTATAAATACAAGGGCTTTCAACCATTATAAACAAGCTTCTCCATGTAAACTTACTCTATTGAATTATATAATAAGCTTTAAGCAATTATCATGCCAATCCAAGCTAGGAATAAAGCCTATATAAGAAGAGATGCTTCCCAAAAATCTAATAAATAATTAATAAAAAATTCATATCCTATAAGACATGATCAACCTCTTTAAACTAGTTCTCAAGTAAATCTTCTAAGAAGGTATAAACATAGCTTTTGTCTTTTAATTTGCTTTTATCACTTGTTTTCCATATAGCTCAACCCAAGGATTAGGATTTAGATTTTATTTATTCAAGTTTATTTTTATTTCATTCACTAAAAATTTAAATAACCTATTTTTTATTTATAATCTATAATGTACAATTATGCCTACATGATTATATTATTCCCTCGTAATCATTAAAGACCCACTTTAGAATGGTTTATACACCTATCTAAGGCATCGATCACATCATTGGGGATATAAACAAGAAATTTGTAAAACATTTCAACTATAATTTAGAGAATGAAATAAATATATTATATCTATATAATTCTAAACAAAGTAATGGAGAGAGTTTACAATCATTCTTATAATAATGGTGAAGTCTAGTATGTTGATTCCTATGTTTGATCCTAGATAAATAATTTGTTATTATGTTCATCTCCAATGTAAATAAATAATTATATTTTGATTTTTAATTATATTTTTTGAGATTATGGATAAATTCATTTAAATTTAGAAATCTCTCATTGCAAATGGGATAATAATTTTTTTTCCAATACTGATTAAAGTCAAACTCCACCCCCATTAGAGAAGACATAGTACTTAAACAAGAATAAGAATGTCATTGATGATGGTGTAATATGTCTAAATCCCATCCAAACCATCAAAGGTTTAAATATTCTTAAATATCAAATTACATCAAACATAACAATAACTAGAGGCAAGTTAAAGGTGGAATCCATAAATTAATGGTATACTAATTTAGGTGAGCCTATAGAAAATGTCATGAAAAATATTATATCCACCAAAATGATTTTTATTATTTAAAAATAACCACTTGATTAGAGTCAACCCAATCCTATGTGTTATAATTAATATGAGTATTATGGCTACCACATAGTTAAATTCCATGATACCCATGAATAAATGAAAATTTAGAATGTTTATGTATCCAAGACCTAATTGATCAAGGAGAAATAGAGGTAAACATAGAGAAATAACCTTCCAAAAATCAATGTTGTGGTATATATCAAGATCTATTTCTAAATCATGATAGAAAAATAAAAGAGTGTTCACTAAGACCAAGTCAAGATTCCACTTCCAACCATGTAGTCTATAGGAGGACTCCCCATCATTATGAGTCACTAATTGGTTATATTGGCCATTATAAACACTTATTTAACACTATCAAAATAAATATAAAATAACAAGAAAATCCTCATGTTCGAAATCATTATGTAATTAATGTAAATTTTCCCATCATGGTAAAATCACTATGTTTGGGGCACCTCCTAAATCCCCCCATCAAAGGGCAACTCCATAATTTAATGTCACAAAACCTCTTATAACTAATCCTAAGGGAGAATATGACATCATTAATTATCTCAATAATACTACAACCAAAATATCCAATAGGGATCTTCTCAAAATTTCTTTTTCCCATCATGAATTTAATAAAAAAACCTTCTAGGAGTCAAGATTTATGATTGAGATTGACCCTAATCAATTGTAGTAACTTATGGTTCATCTTTCATCCACCCAATAGGTCACCTTTGATACCCATGACATGTCTCCACTTTTTCTTAATCATAAAACCCATTTTATATTGAGGTCATAATTTCAAATCACAAAATCAAAATAGTAGTTGTATATGTAGATTTTGGAGTCAATATATGTAATATCAATTTAATCAAGAGCGTAGTATATTTAGAGTCCTCACTTGGACCATAGATCATCATAATAAAGTCTTATGATGATAATGAAATATAATAATATGGTACTATTTATCTTCCTATCATGGTGGGACAAATTACATATCAAACCTTAATTCATGTTGTATATTTTGAATTTCTATATAACATCCTTTTGGGTCACCCATGGATACATAAAATATAGGTTGTACAACCCACCCTCCATTAGTTTGTTAAATTATCATATCATAGAATCAAATTAATAATTCATAATGGTATTTAATAATTACAATACTATCAAGCATTGCAAGTAATCTATGAATATTCTATCTAATTTCCACATACTGAGATTATACTCCTTGGCAATAGTAATTCAAAATCATGTACCCATCCATATGACCTATCATACACTTCCTATACTTTGATTATATCTTCTCACATTAAAATAATACCCAAATAATGTGGTGAATATGAGTATCACACCTTAAATTTTAGCTAATTCTCTTTATCACTATGCATTTTGAGGCATCCCACCATGAATTAGGTTAGACCGATCATTTATCAATTTTGGCAAAATAGCATTCACTCAATCTAACCTCCCACATAAAAAAATAGAAAAATTAGATGACTTGTTGTTATCACAAGAAGGCCTTGCATCATGTTTTCAACATCCATAATATATAAATGCTAATCACATGTGTAAAAATATAGACTATAAATTAAAGGGACTTAAACTTCATGAATAGGGCATTCTATATTTTGTCTCATCTAAATATTATCGATTATATCTCAGTCTAGGCTAAAAATAACTAGGTGGTGGCCCTACGATATAATTTCTCAAACCTCTTAAATATTTCAAGAATCCTTATCAAATAAATATATTGAAATAATGTTCATCCATAACCTTTATGAGGACAATTTTACCATAAACCTATTCCTTGATACATCCATATGCACCATCAATCCCAACCTTTGTTACCCTAAACTTATTGATTATAACCAATTAAAGGAACCATATTTTGATAAATTTTATAAATATAAATCTATAGCATAATTCATGGGATTTATTATCATTTACCCTTTTGTTATCACAAAAATGGTTTTAAAATCAATGTACATGCATTTGCATACTTTTAAGAACATCTAGAATTCCCTACTATGAAAAAAAATAAATAAAATTAAAAGATAATATAAAAGTCAAAATAATAAAAAATTATATTCCCCTAGTAAAAAACTTTCCAAGGCTAGTATAAAATTTTAAAAAAAAAGTAAAAATAAACGTTTCTATTGGGGAACACCTCTTAGAGCCACTGTTTTATGGGGAATTATGATTGTCTCCTACGCATGACACTAAAACTTATAACCCTTAAATCATATAATTTGGGGAGTATTTTGGGTTCAAGGAATAACAATAATATAAATATATATTGATATAATTCATAAATAATATGCAGACACCCAAATTATATCAGCTTTCTCTTATTTTAACATACATGTAGGACTAATCTCTATCATTAGTGGACCAAACTAATGATGTAAATATTAGAATGGAAGATAACCCAAGGATAAAAAACTTGGGGCCACCCTCAATATTGAATAATTAGATATCCTAATATAATTACTCAAATAACTCATTAACATCTTTGATTGGTATTATGCAAAAATTTAGAGCTTGGATATTTCATTGGTAGTCCATCATCTTGTTCTACATCTAAATGCTAGACCTATTAATAAAAAAATTCACAACATGCATCCAAAGGTAATACTTATAGTAAAGGAAGATTTACAAAAATTTATGGATGTTAACTTCATTTTTCCTATTGACTACTTAGATTGGATCTCCAATATGTGCCTATTAGCAAGCCACAATATGGAATTCGTATCCGCACTAATTTAAGAAACATCAATATAGTTTACCCAAAGGATTAAATCCATATTTATAATGTTGAGATGATCATTGATAAAATATTGGTTATGAATTTTTTCACTCATGGATGGATTTTATGTATATAATCAAGTTTGAATTGCATCAAAAGATTAGAATAAAACCACTTTCATTATGCCCTAGGGAACCTTATATTACCAAGTCATGCCCTTCATATTAAAGATCACCAGTTGTGAAAATAATATTCCATGATATGATGCATTACATTATTGAATATTATGTTTATGCTTTTTTAGGCAAATCTAAAACACAAGAAAGTATCCTACAACACTTAGGAGGATACTTGAAAGATTAAGAGAGTATAATGTTCAGCTAAACCTTGAGAAGTGTGTCTTTAGTGTCATATCAGAGAAACTATTGGGATTCATTATATCCAGGTGAGGCATAAAATTCAACCCTTATAAATTTAAAGACATCACAAAAATTCCTCCACTTCAAAATAATAAGTAGCTCAAAATTTTATAGGGAAAGATTCAATGCATCTATTGTCTCATGTCACAATTGGACAGAAAATGTTAAAAATTTACTCCTAAATTAAATAAAATGACTAAATATGATTGGATTAAATAATTTAAAAATTATTTTGATGATTTTAAATAATACCTCTTGAATCTTCTAGCCCTAATCTACTAACACTAGGACAGCCACTAATCCTTTATAGCTCAATAACTTAATGTGCATTTGAAACCCTCTTCGTTCAACATGATGAGCATGGAAAATAAATTACCATATATTATCTTAGAATAAAATTAGTATCCTATGAGATTAGTTAATCTCTAATTGAAAAATTATGCTTAGAAATCATCTTTGCATCCCAAAAGCTTCTTTGCTACATGCTAAAGAACAAAACTAAGATCATTTCCAAGATTGATCCTTTGAAATATTTTCTATCTAAGTTATACCTAACATGAAGAATAGCTAAGAAAATCATGATTTTAAGTGAATTCAACACTGAGTATATAAATCAAAGGTAATTAAAGGATGATTCTTAGTAGATCATTTGGTGGAATATCTTATGTCTGATACTCAGCCATTAACCATTAGTATTTTAAATGAATCAATCCTTACTAATGATGAGTCACATATATGGAATATATACTTTTATGGATAATTCATTACTTAGTGGTTAGGATAAGGTATACTTGTATCCATTCCTTAAGGTGGTATTATTCCAAAATCTTTCAAAATTACCATCACATGCATCAAAAACATCATAGTATATGAGGCATTGATCATAGGGATTTAACTTGATTGTTACTAGAACATACATAATCCCAAATTATATGGTTACTAATAGATATAATTTAACATGTAAATAAGTATTTTCAAATGAAGGATGATAAGCTATTTCCTTACAAGCATATGGTTGACAATCTTAAAGTATAATTTCAACATATTATGTTTAAATAGGTTCTAGGAGGTAATAATAAATATGTAGATGTGGTGGCTATAATTAATTATCTACTAGATTGTATATGATTTATTAATATATATATATATATATATATATATATATATATATTAGTGAAATAAATTTTATTCCTAACTCAACAAACTCCTATATTAGAAAATGTTTTTGAAATCACTAGTCTTAGTCACCCCTAATATCTTGATATTTACAACTAAATTCATGATAATACCCTTACACATAATATTAGATAACACCATCATAAAGACATCAGTCATAAACCCTCTCATTTTGACCTTCTTGGTAACATGATCTGTCAACAAGGATGTGACACAACCCTATTGGTATGTCTAGACTTAGATGACGCCCACTTAGTGGCCAAGGAGGTGTATGATGGAATTTTTAGGGAACATAATATTGGGATGGTCCTATATTAAAATATCATTTTAATTGATTAATATTGGGTGAATGTGTAACAATACACTTCTCAATATGTTAGGAAATGCATCTTACATTAGAAGCATAGACATATCATTCATACTTCATCACAATAATTATAGCTCATAGCTACTCCATGGCCTTTTTCCACTTGGGGATTTGATCTCATAGTCAAGATTAACCCCTCCTCTTCAAAAAACAATCATAACATCACTAAACCCACTAATTACTTTACCAATTGGGGGGAAGCCATGCACCTATGTCACTAGTAAGCAAATATCTAAATTAGTTCTTAATCATATCATTTTTCAATATGGTATCCCCTCAGTCATTATTTATGATAATGGAAAATCATTCACTAATAAATATGTTTGATCTTTGTGCATAAAATTTAATATCTAGCATAAGTGATCCATACCATATTAACCCTAGGGAAATGGCCAAGTAGAGGTGACTAGTAAAACCATTATCAAAATTTTCAAAAATATTATCAATGATGTTGGTCAAGATTGGAATGTACAACTATATCATGCTTTATAGGATTATTGGGTAAACATATGTAATCCAAATAGTGTAACTCCATATTCATTAGTATTTGGTATTCAATACATCTTGTCAATCGAGTTTGAATTAAAATTTTTGTGTATATCCCTCAAAGGCCTCATCAATTAATAAGTGTACATTGTTGCATGAATTCAAAAATGATAACTCCTCAAGGATAAATGGATCAATACCATCAATCACCTGAATTCCTATTAAAATTAGTTCTACGATTGATACAAAAAAAAGCCACGAGAGTTTTAAATTAGTGACTTAGTCCTCAAATAAAATCAATTAAATATAAATTTTTATAATTAAAATAAGGGTAACTTCAAGCCCAATTGGCTTGGATCTTATGTCATCATCACCAAATTTGGTTCAAGAGAATATAAAATGGCCACTAAATAAGGTTAGGAATTAGATGTGCTGATGAATATCATGACTTTGAATAGGTTCTATTCCTAAAGCATGTCCCTACTCTTGCAAAATTGTACATACATATTTGTAAAAACCCTAAAAAAAACTTTTAATGCTAAAAATTAGTTATCTATCATCTTAGATAAGCACAATGGTGAAAATTGATCTTTGGTGTCACTTGTGATATGCCTTTATTTTAAATTATCCCATGCAGAGACCTCATATACAAGGGGGAAGTCCATACATACCATCTTAATATTATTCTGTATGCCACTTATCCCATCATATCCATTGTTTCAGTTATCACATTTGATCCTAGTCCTTGAAGGTGTATGAAAATAATATATTAATGAGAAAATTTAGCATGAGAATGAATCTTCAGATTAAATATATCTAAGAGAATGTAGAAAAATAAAAATAAAATCCTTGGAGAATTATTTGGAGCATACTTTTATCCTTTCCTTATCTATCTTCCCTTGTCATTATGTCATGTTATCCCTTGATTTGTCATATCCTATTAGATACTAAGTCTAAATTTCCTTTTGACAAAGCTTCCTATGTATCTATATTCTCCCCAAATGTTATTTTAATGAATTCCTGATATTTTCATCCTCTACATTTTTTCTTGTATCTTAGCCTTACCAACATGTATTATTATTTAGCATGTCACTACGCTTAACTTTACATCTCACCCTATCACTTATATCATGGCCTAGTGGAAAGAATTCAATAATGTTAAGTTGAATTGTGATTTTACCATTCCACCATCATTTCACATGTGATTGACCTAAAATTGATGACACAACAAATATCGAAACATAATTGTTAGCACTCGAAGTTACATCCTAGCTGAAAGGAGGAGTGTTAAGTCCTACCCTCAAACTTGAACTAACATGGGAATGGTTTAAAGCCATGGGTTTCCTATATATAGACTAGATCTCTAGGATTTTTAATGAGGCTAGCTTTTTTGATGCATCATTGTGGACCTTTGCTTCTAAAACCTAAAACTAGTTGGGGTAAAAAGGGAAAAAGAGTTGAAAATGTAAAACCTATTCTAACTTGTGGTGATGCACCATGAAGATTATCCATCCACTCATACTTGAGCCTCTAAAACACTAGTGAGATAGAAACAAATAATGAGATATATGACTTGAAATGCCTATCATTCATCAAAATTTCATAAAGAGGTTCATCAAATGATCAAAACCTAAGGGAGATAATGGAGAGGCCTACTTCAAGGCACTAATCTAGTCAACATGTCCATTTTTGGCTTTAGTCAAATAACATCAAACACTAAACATAATCTACATAACCAAATAATCTACCAGCTAGGTGAGATCATGACTTGGTAAGCGAATCAAATTAGTCTAACATCATGAAATCTAAAAATAGTAATCTTATTTATCTCAAGATGTTACAAGGCTCAATCTTGGCAGAGTTTAGTTGTGGCCAAGAGAGGGATCCAAAATAATATCTTAAAGGCGATACTTATAGTAGAAGGGAAGTAAAAGAGAAGGGAGAAAATGGTTCTCAGAGGGGTTCAAAAAAATTTGAATCCATTTGAAAATTAATTACAACTACCTTTGCAAAAAATGCTCATTTGGACCATTTGATTGATCCTGGTCACCTAGTCCATTAAATCATTACAATATACTCTTAGTGATGATCCATAGTGGCTATAATGGTAGGATCAAGATTTCTCTAGCTGGGTCTTGGTAACATTGTAGTTACAATACTCAGATCCATCATTTATAATCACGTCTTATTACCAATTATTCCTAACTGGTTGTCATGTGTTTAAACTAACTTTGATGGTGTTGAGAAGACCTTGAAAAACATTGTTTTCTTGGTTGAAAATATCATTTCAACCCTCATCAAGAATCTTAGGCTCACTATTGCTCGTGACCTTGATTTTCATTGGTTTTTGATGCTTGATTTGGATCCTTGACTGATTGACCAACTAGCTTTATCGATTAGCCTATGCATTGATGCCCAAAAGCCATCATATATTGTTTGAAATTTTAATCTTGTCTTTTCTTATGTCATGTGTTGAATGCACATTAATCCATAGGATCTTGTTGTCTATCTATAGCTTCATGTACTTTTACCATGTGTCAACCCATCAAACTCTTTGACTCTTTGACTCATCTCATGTTATTGGATTGAGCTGTATGATTGAGTAAGGAACATTGATATTAATATCACCCATTATTAAAAATACAATAGCTAGTCTATGCTCTCAAAATTGATAGTCTATAATATGTCTTTTAATGTTGTCTAACCATCAATGACAATCACATGGGCATCAAATTTAAGCTCAATAAGATTGTCTTACCATGTGTTTAAGTCTGATGTTTGCACAACCATAATTCATCATTCCATAGAATGTGATTTATGTCCCATAGACCACCAAATTTAAACATAGGTATATTTTTTCCTGAGCCTTATTTTGGCATTCATGCAAATGTCTTATGATTTTTGACCAACTTTGAAGTCTTGGATCTTGAAGCATGAGAATCATGGAGGTACTAAAATTTTAGGAGATGATCATGAGGCTAGAAGGAGAAAACCCATTTGATGAAATTATCCTAGAATCCTCCCAAGTGGAGATATTAAGTTCTCAAATTGACAAGTCCATAATTGCTTTTGTGTGATGTCCTAGTGATGACCGAGCTTGAATAACTAAATATGCAAAACTTAGCAGAAATGCCTGGGAGCCAAAATTTGCACTTGTATAAATCCTTTTATGCTTCGATAGAGGACCTCAAACTTAGTACATATCAACTTGGAAACAAGGTGAACAAACCCATATGATCAATTTTCTTTGATTCATCTACATGTGTGAGATATGGCCCCATACAAATTACCTATTTGTACTTTTTACCATTACACCCAAAATGTTAAGATGAATACAACAAAGGACCAGATGAATACCAGGAGCTTCCTAAGTCATTCCAAGAACTCTTAACACCTTATAGGGGGAATATAACTTTGCAACATGTTCTAAATGTTTGAAAACATATGAGAACCTGCATGGTCTCTTTTACATGACAATCTTGGACCCCTTTCCAAGCCTTAGATCTACTTCTTCATCAAACCATGAAAGAGATTATTATGTGGGCCAAAAGTGGACAACATCTCTAGTAATTCACAAGGTTTGTAGGTCTATCTATATAAAAGATCCCAAATAATGTGACTAGTCTAGTCCATTGGGCATGGATCTCTATTTGGATCCAACATATTAACCTGGTGCCAATCCTACTTTGACATCTCTTGAAATAAATATAAGGACCAAAAAAGAGTAAATAAAAATAGATTGCCCAAGGAACTTATTGAAAATGAAACTAACCTAAAATAGGGACAACAAACAAATATGATAGAAATAACACTTAAAGGAATTCATGACAATTACTCTAACCTATACATGGCTACAATCTACAATTATTGTCCACCTGGGTCAAATGGGAAACTATTTTTTACATATTGGATCTTTGAAGCATACTTGCTTTCTCTTGACATCTCTCTTTTATATCTATGAGTAATTGGATGTTCATGTCTTCTTATGGAAGAAACTAGTTCTTCTAATACCAATTTTAGGTGCATGATTTGTAGACATGAGTTTAAGACCCAATCATAATCATTTCAAATTTGTGGATTTTACAACAATAGCTTTAATTTTTCCTTATTCTTGAACTATTGATTATGAACATATATACCAAATTGATGTGCCTCCTTTAACATATCTATAAGGTTGACTTCTAAGAGGGATGGACCTAATCTTGTGACTTATTAAGGCTATTTCAATCTCACTCTCATTTTCTAAGATTAGAGAGATCTTGAAGTTGGAGATAGAAGTAAATAACCATGTTTGAAAACTTGAAACATGTCATCACCTGAGAGAACAATTGCCTCTTGCTTGATGACAACACTGCTCTTATAATATAATGGACCCCATTCAAATAAAGAAAAATATGAATGTAAGATATCAAAAAAATCATGATATTTATCCTGATGAAGCTATAGTTTAATTATATCCTTTTCAAACTAAAATTCAAAATCAATCATATCAACTTCTTGACCAAAAACATGAGGTTACAAGCCTTCTTTTTCAATATCATGCTGATGACTAAGTATGCTCTCAATTTCATCTTGTTCTTATCCTATAAGCTCTTTCTCTTCATGATAAAAGGTATTTTCTATGTTATCAAGGAGTTCATAGAGAACATCATCAACTTGTCTAACTCAGACATCTTTCTCTTACACATCAATAACTTCTTCCTCATGCACTTATATTTTAGCCTCTACCATAGATTTATTTTTCACTTGTTCCATCTTTGCATCATCATGGAAAATTGAAGTATGTTTGTCCTTGATAATAGGTGTCCCAATAATGATTTATTCTTCTTATTCACTCAAGGAACCTTCATTTTCTACTTCTTTAGATACATCTTCTTAGTTTTCCTTATAGAGGATAGGATCCTTTGCAAGGAGTGACATAACAAATATTTGAAAATATTTAGAAAAATGAGAAATATCCAAAGAAGATACCATAAGTTCATAATTTTTCTCTTAAATTTTCTATTCTTGGATCACCTTCACCTTATTTTCTTAATTCTATGCATCTTGAATGGCTCTCCAAGAAGGAAAGGCTTTGGGATTTTGAGGGGAAAGGAGTGGAGGCTACAAGGTCTCTTGTCTAACTTTAGTAATCACTAGCTCCTCCTTCTTCTACCCACTACTTTGAATGGATTTCCAAGATGGAAATAACCTAGGTTCTTGAGGAAGGAGGGTTGGGGTTTGAATGAACTCAGATTTTCTTGACTGCATGACTTAGTTCTAAGATGGGAAAGACTGAGGTCTCTCTTTAGCCTTTTGATCTCGATTCTCCTCCTCCCTCCTTGTCTTAAAATATAGCTCTTTGATTTAGTTTTCTATATTCTCTTGAAATAACTCCTATTTAAGGTGGTTAAGAACACAAGAAGGCTCTTGAAGAGGGATGAGGTAGGTTTGTAGAGGTTTAAATCTTTATTTATTTTGGGCTCTCAATTCTAGATCTACCTTACCTTTCCCAACCCATGACTTTACCACTTTATTCCATCTTGGAACCTTGAAGGACTTCACAAGGGGTTTTTAAGGAAGGATGGATTTTTGGACCCAAACAGTAGGTTGTTCCACAACAAGATACTCATTTCTTTGATGGATAGATTTTTAAGAAGGAAATATCTAAGGAACATATGAAGAACTTGGAACATTCAAAGGAGCACTGAGAATGGTCTATTGAGGTGGAAAGGATGGCATATAAGAAGGTTGTGGTGGTGTATATGTAAGCATAAAAGGTTACCAAGGTTGGACTTACTATTACTTACAACCTTTTATCTTTTCCTCAATGATATGAATGCAAGCCCCTATATTCATCATGTCATCTATGAGATTATTCTAATTTTCTCTCTCGACAAGTGTACATTGTTCTTTTATTTGCTATAATGACTCTCTCACAAGATGAATCAGGTGAGTAGGGACATCTTAGCCATAACATCTCTATGAGCTCAACTCTAGTTCATGCTTGTCAAGGCTTATCATAGTCTACTTAAGTGTTGGTAGAGATGGCTCATGATAGGGTTGATAAGGAATAGTAATATGATGGGCTTTTTTCCAGAGGAATGATTAGGTCAATATCCTTGATGATAAGGATCATGAGAAACATAACCGGGATCATCATAGTTTTTTTGATAGGGATTATAGTAGGGCTAATAAAGACTCATATGGATCATGTAGATCATATTGGGTTTGTTGATAATAGGGTGGATAATAGGAGTAACCACAATATCTATTAATATTGACCTTATATATCAAATGAGATGTAAAACAAATTAGAAACTTCATTAACACATACTTGATATGTTCATAACCAAAATCTTGATTTTGATTCACCATTCATTCTAATGAGCTTTCTTCTAAAAGATTATAAAGGAAATAAACACCAAAAATATTCCTCTTCTTTTGGACCTAGTTCTATCGAGCATGCCAGAACTATTAACACTCTAGGTTTCACCCTAGCTGAAAGGATTGTTCAAGTCCTACCCTCAAACTTGGACTAACATGGGAATGTTCTAAGGTAATGGGTTGCCTATATCTAGATCAGATCTCTAGGATTTTTAATGAGGCTAGCTCTTCTTATGCATCATTTTGAACCTTTGCTTCTAAAACCTAAAGTAGTTAGAGTGAAAATGGAGTTGTAAAAGTAAAACCTATTTCAACTTGTAGTGATGTACCATGAAGATTGTCGATCTACTCATACTTGATCCTCTAAAACACTAGTGAGATAGAAATAAATAATGAGATCTATGAGTTTAAATACCTATCATACATCAACATTTCATGAAGAGGTTCATCAAGTGAGCAAAACCTAAGGGATATGATGAAGAGGCATAGTTCAATACACTAATCTAGTCAACATGTCCACTGCTAGCTTTATTCAAATGACATCAAACACTAAATAGAACTTGCCTAACTAGAGAATCTACTAGATTGGTGAGATTAAGACTTGGCAAGGGAGAAATCTCTACCACTTATACAAATCAAAACTAACATGAACACACTAGTCTAATATCATTAAATCTAAAAATAATCATCTTTTTTATCTCAAGAGGTTACAAGGCTCAATATTGGCAGAGTCTAGTCATGCCCAAGAGATGGATCCAAAATAATAGATCAAAGGTGATACTTATGATAGAATGGAAGCAAGAAAGAGGGGAAAAAGTGGTGCTCAAAGATGGGGTCAAAATAGTTTGAATCTATTTGAAAAGTGGTTACAACTACCTCTACAAAAAATGATAATTTAAATCATTTGATTGATCTAGGTCACCCAGTTCATTGCATCATTATAATATCCTCTTACTAATGCTCCATAGTGGCTACAATGGTAAGATCAAGTTGTTCCAATTGGGTCTTGGTAACAATGTAGTTATAACACTCTAATCCATCATTTAGAATCATGTCTTGTTACCAACTACTCCTAACTAGTTGTCATGGAATTTTAACTAGCTTGGATGGTGTCAAGAAGACCTTATAAAGCTTTGATTTCATGGTCAAAAACAACATTTCAACCCACATTAAGAATCTTGGGATCATATTTGCTCTTGACCTTGATTTTCACTACTTGTCGATACTTGATTGGTATCCTTGACTCATTAACCAACTCACTCCAAGGATCATCCTATGCACAGATGCCCTTGAGCCATTAGATTTTATTTGAAATTTCAATCTCATCTTCACTTAGTCAATGTGTTAAATTCATGTTAATCCATAGGATCTTACTATAAGTCTATAGCTTCATGTGCTTATGTCATGTGTCTACACCTTGATCTCTTTGACTATTTGACTCATCGTGTATCATTGGATTGAGATGTATGATTGAGCGAGGACTATTGATCTTGTCAGGACCTAGTGTTGAAAGCTAATTTATATTCCACGGTCTTAAAATTTATAGTCTATAGGACATGTTTTAACCTTCACACAACTATCAATGATGATCACATGACCATCAAATTGAAGGTTAAAAAAATTGTGTTACCTTATCTTTAAATTTGATGTTCATGAAACCATCATTCACCATTCCATATAATGTGATTAATTTCATGAAAAAAGTAAAATTTAAACACATTTTTATTTTTTCCTAATCCTTATTTTTACATTTTCATGAACATATTATTCCTTTTGACCAAATTTAATTTCTTGGATCCTAAAACACAAGAATCATGGAGGTACTAAAATTTCAAGAGATGTTTATAAGGATAGAAAGAGTAAACCCATTTAATGTAATGGTCTAAATATCCTCTTAGGTGGAGATATTAATTGGTAAAGTTTATTGGTCCATAATTTCTTCTACGTGACATCCTAGTGGCAGTCGAGCTTGAATGACTAAGTATGGGAAACTTAGCTGAAATGTTTAGGAGCCCAAATTTGAACATGTATAACTCCATTTTAACTTTGGTAGAGGACCTCAAAATTATTTCATACAAACTTGGGACCAAGGTGAATAAACCCATATGAATAATTTCCTTTTATTTATCTACATGTGTAATATATGGCCCTATACAAATTTCCTATTTGCACTTTTTACCATTAGACCCAAAATGTTAGGATTAATATAATGAAGGAACAAATGAATACTAGGAGATTCCTAAGTCATTCCAATCACTCTTAACACCTTATAGGGGCTCTGTAACTTTGGACCATGTTCTAAATGTTCAAAAACACATGTGAAATTTCATGGTCTCTTTTACTTGGCAATCTTGGACCTCTTTCTGAGCCTTAGATCTACTTCTTCATCAAACCATGTAAGAGCTTATTATGTTGGCAAAAATTGGCCAATAATAAATACCATCATCATTGTGTATGTACATATGTTTTAATGTCATTAATGATTTGTTTTTTTCATGTTCCATGTGTGACATTATGTGTGTTTACTTCTCCATTATATATAGTGAATGTCATACTACTTGTTCTTTGTCTTAATTATATGTCTCATCTTTTTATTGTTTTGGGATGTAGTAACAATGTCATATTGGTGTATTAAATACCAATGGTGCATAAAATTAAGTACTACTAATACATATTTGTTTTGTATATTTTTGCATCATACCATTATGTATTATGGTAAGAAGAATCTTGGTTATGCAAATATCATGGTGCATATACTAGTGCTATATTAAAAAGGATTACTCAATACATACTACTCAATATATCTCAACATACAAATTCACATCATCATGATTTGATCCTACCTATCATCATATCGTATCCACCATGTACATCTATATCATCATATAATCAATCTCACATCTACATATGAACATGTCTCTAACATGCTAATCTAGCATTATAAACATCATCATTTGAATAAAATAAATCACATATATAACATTTTAATCTAATATAATCACATAAACATAAATAATAAACATGCTAGCATGAAACTTAAAATGTAGGAGTATCATTATTATATCCATAAATGTAACATATCACATATCACATAAATACACCCATAGCATTAATATCCATAACATAACATAATAAATAATCTAATCCATATGCATCCACAAATATCCATGCACCATAAAACATAGGAAAAGTCTAATCCATCATATACATCAAGATTCCATAACTCAAATCACCATCATCATCATCATCATCATAATCATAAAAAATGGGTATATAAAACATGTATCATGGACATTCATGTGCCAAAAATATAATATGTGAAGTACATTAATCAACCACATTTGGATCTAACTGTCGAGAGGTGGTGGTGAGCTTGTTGTTGGATGAATAGACTGTGTAAAAGCTTTCTACCTAGAGGATCCCATTGTACAACTATGCTCTCGAAAGGATGGATCCCTTTACCCTACTATCATGGGCTACTTATATAATGATCTCCAATAATATGTATATGTATTAGACCTAATCAATTTCCTACCCAATTATTTCAATCCCTATGAATAAAACCCTTGCTATGTAATATCTCTCTTTACTTGAAGTGTCTACAATGTATTTGTACAATAATTATTCTCAGCCTATAATAAGGATTGCCCATAGTTTATCTCTAAAAATTATCTATCCTTAGTATACAACCATTATACAAGTTTGACTATCTTTTTGTCCTTGGTAAAGATTTCCTCCTCCAATAATCTAATCATAGCCTCATCTTAGGTTGACCTAGTATATGAAGTACCAGCCTCATCGATATGATTTGGCCCTATCATATCCTCAATCCCCACTTCCTTATCTATTGTGGTTACTTTTGACACTAAATTATAAAACATTATGGCATGATTTTTCATCACTACCATATATCTAGGGTAAATATTACATAGTCTAGAGTGTCTATTATCAAACACATCTATGGTCTCCCTTTCTCACTAGTGGTCTTTAACTCAAATTTACTCATTTATCCCTAGTACCCTATCCTCCCTCATCTCCTCTAATATTAATATCCATCTATATAGGGATCTCATCTCTACCTTCATCTCTCATAAGCCATAACATCTAAGCTATATATATTTGTCTACCTCTTCCATCACTATCCACTAGTTTCACAACTTGTGATATATGAACCTATGTCTGTCCTCACTATCCTTCTTCATCTCTCCTGATCCTCCTTAGATGACTCTCTAGAAGGGTGTTGATTCATCATCTAAGTCTATAACTCTACATCACATCATTAATTATATCATATAGTCTTAATAACCACCCTAATAATTATGTAAATATAATTAGGGATATCTAAATCCAGCAAGCATCAAAATATTTTGTCACTCCTTGATTTTGAATCATTATCTATTAATCCTAATGCAAAACTACCATTGCATCAAAATTATATATCATCATACAAAAATTCATTGTAAGACCCCACATTTTATTCTTTGGTCACTCATGGAAAAAATTTATGACCCTATGGCACCCTTGGTCATATCCCAAATTATTATAAAATTATATATGGTCAGTACTTATGTATGATACTAGCTTGTATTTGAGTAATATAATACTCCATAATCATATATCCCATATAGATTTCATTCTTTATACATCCCACTATATCTTCCTACAGGGAATATAGGTGATTTGATCTATATTCATCTCATTTAAAGCTCATATATAAAATAATAAGTCCCTGACATGTCCTATATGTTTACCCATCAAAATCTCTTAGCCATAAAGTATTGGTTCCTCTGTATCTCTCTAGTGGTATTTCCCCACCAACCACTCAATGGTTATATGCTCCCATGACTAGATCTATAAGAGAGTGTATATTCCAAATGTAAAACCTACCCTAGAAGTGGCTAAATACAAGTCTTGATATAGTTGTGATAATAGTATTGAGCCTCATGATAACATTTGCCCTAGTTACACCATGTCTCCTAGACTAATAGGGAATAACCACTCACTCTTGTAAAGAAGAATAATTCCATTGATAGCAAGCATTAGGTTTAATGTATGTTGATTAAGGGTCCCCCTCTATAGGTAATGATATGTGTTAAGTCAAACACTATATAACATAACTCTCATATGTCTTACTAACCATTTTATTATCACCATATACATCCCTGACCACCAATAAAGTTGATATCCTTTGATAAGGATCATGTATATGCATTATAGATCCTCTAGTGTCTCACTCAAATTTTTAGTAACAAATTTAAATATGTTCATCTAATTATTCCACTTTCCATTAGTTTCATAATCAAGGTCCTATCTATCCTAATTAGGGGAATCTATGTTATAATATATATTCATAATAGATATAAACACCCATGTGAGATAGGAATTTGAAATAGAGGTGAGTTTAGTCTAGTGTTAGTCTGGTAATACAAATAAAATCAACACCCTAACATCCTAACACATCTAGCCTAGACACTAGGGAGATCATAAGTAACAAAAACTAAATGAAATCATAATAAAAACATATAAGACATATCTCTTTTACCTTCCTTGGGAGATCTAAATGGCTTTGTTGAATGTCTTGCTCAACTTGTGCATCAAGAAGCATTTGAAAATGAAGGTTTCTTAGATCTTTATCTCATTGGAACCTTGGATTTGATGTTTCTTTGCTTAAGATTTGAGCATGGTAATCCTAATTTATATGAATTCAAGGATTATAAAAAAACATCAAAGAGCTTGTTGAATATATTTGTGCATAAAAATATTTCACCAGAATACCTTATGGTTCAATAGGCAAGGCCTTGAATTTATAGCCTTTGGAATTAACTCTCACCCAAGGTGAGTTAATGTTGAGTTTAGGCTTAGAATTGGTTCAAACTAATCTTAGGTGAGTTAAAACTAAATCTAATTGAGTTAATAGTTGTCAAGTAATTATGATTTCCAATTACTAGGCATTGCTTTCAAATAAAATATTTTAGGATATTTTTGAAGAGATTGACAACTCATAAAGGTAATGATGAAAGGCTTTGATATTTTGAATTTAGGAATTTCCATTTTTAGATATTCATTAATTTCAAATGGATAATTCAACTAGGCATTTAATCTTGTTTAGATTCTTAATTTATTTTTATTAACACTTTATCTATTTCAAGATTTAATCAAGTGTGCAAGTGCTTCACTTAATAGATCCATACACCAAATTGATAGTTATGATGCCATGAGGTGATTAGGGATGAATATGCAAGAGGTTATTATTGTATATTGGTTAGTATCCTAAATAGTGATGCCTCAACATGATTTTGAGCTTTGATGAATGATGCAAAATAAAATTTAGGATGTTTTTAGTGATTCTTTGGCTTAATTTCCATGGTTGGTAGGAATCAATCTAAGTCTAGTTAGAATCTAGTTGTGACCAATTTTAGGTGTCTACAAGTTTCTGTTATTTGAAAAGGTGTTATAATCTATAGGAATCATATCATCTTCTCAATGAATGAAAAGGTCATGTATGCCTATGAATTTAATGGAAATGGATGAGCTCTAGATGTCCCTTTGAAAGAGAAGTTGGTAAAAAGGGTCAGTGATCAGTCCCTCAAAAGGAAGAAATGATGGGACAAAAAAGATATAATGTGGTGAAAAAGATTGATTTTCTCATAGGCATTTATAATTAGTGGCATATGGCACTATCCTAATTGGGAAAACAAATAAAATGATCTACTGATAGGTAGTTATAATCATTGGCATAGGTGTGACAAAAATGTAATGATTTTCCCAAATGTGGTTATAATCCTTGAAAAGAGGATTAGATTAACAAGAGAATGATTTACCCAAATGTGGTTATAATCATGAAATGGAAAATAATGATTTACCCATAGGCAGTCATAATCATTAGTAGGATAAAAACATGCCCCAAATGGGTAGATATAGATAATGGTTTGCCCAAAGGTGGTTATAAGCATTATCATGATGAAAATGTGCCCCAGTTGGGTAGAAGAAAGGGAAATATTTAGCCAAAGGTGTTTATAATCATTAACCTATACATAGATTGAAACACCATGATTTTCCTATAAGCAGTTATAATCACTATTTCTATGGTTGGGATGACACATAATGATTTTCCCAAAGGTAGTTATAATCATTGGCATCATAATGGGGATGGTACACAATGATTTTCCTAGAGGTAGTTATAATTGGTGGTAAAATTATGGGAGTATGATGGTGAAGTGGTATAAAGGATAAAGATTATTTTGGGAAACCTTTTAGTATGGAGATGCATGCCCTAACTAGTAAGGATTAAAATTATTTTGGGATTTAATTGCTCTATATTTGGGAATTATTTGGGTAGATTAGGAATTTTTAGGTGTCAAAGAGAAGTGTCATGACCACATTGCTTGTAAGACTTCCCAAGTTAATTTTGGCTATAGCACATAATAGTATGCATGATGATATAAAGACCACGATAACTTTGTTGAAATATGCATATGAACTAACACCCAATCTATTAAATAATTGAAAATGATGCACCAATAATAAAGACCATGATGAAAATGTCAGCATATGAATATGGATGGAATTGATAATAATGCACAAGGAATCACCTAGTGAATGCATATAGACTAAGTTAAGGCAAAACAATGAAATTAAAAAATAGGAAAATAAACAAAAAATAGATAATTAAATAAAATAAACACACAAAAACTCAAAACTAAAATCAATGGAAAGCATCCTATTATCAACCAAATCATTACCTATGTGTGAAGGACCAATGGAGTGATAAATGGATAGTGCCCCCTAACAAAGATACATGCAAAGGGAGAGGTCACACACCCAATGGTAGTGGAATGTATTAGAAATTAAAATAGATTTTCCCTAATAAAATAGATAGAGGATGACTAACTAGGTTCAAATAGGCTAAATGTTTTTGTATTTTAAAGCTATATATCTCTCGAGGAGATGGTAAGCCAATTTTAATGTTTATAGGACTTTGAAATGTTTTGAATGTTTTTAGAATTTTTAGTGTATCTTAACATGTTAGAGATTGATAGGATACCAATCACATAATGATGATAACTTTGGCTTAGGTTTCTCACAAAATTATGAGATCATTGAAAAGGGGGGACTGAGCTAACCTTGATTTGAATCAAGCACTACCTACATAATCCCATTAAGACCTCAAGTCATGATAGTTCCACTAACACAAAAGGTGGTGAGATCTAACTAGGTAACAACAAGTTCATGAATTTATGCAAATGGCAAGGCAAATAAGCATAATAGTGGTAAGGTGATACAATTATGCATGATAAAATATGTTATTCCTAATTTGTCCATAGGTAGTTATAATTATGATATAATGGCATAGGTTAGTGATACTAATTTACCCATAGGCAGTTATAATTAGTAACACAAGGTAGAACATTGAATTACCAAAAGGTGGTTATAATCAATAGAACTAGTCAAGCGTAAATGAAAGATATAATTTACAAATCCACTATCATACTAATTTCATATACCACCATTTAAACACATAACTCTAAAACAACTAAAATTGGATCAGAATCCCCTTATAGAAGGTGCCAAAAGAGAAAATGGAATTGAGGTCAAAAAGTGTTGGGTAGGGAATGTCAAAACAAGCTTTGGTCAATATGAAAGGTATGGTACAATAATACATGATATGGCATAATTAATATGACAATATGGTCATTGGATACAATGGTAATAGGGTTTCCCCCAAGTCATAAGATAAGGTAAATGTCAGGATATGAAACAATGACAAGATGGATGGCAAATGGAAATGACAAGGTAAATGGTAAATGTAAATGTCAAGGTAAATGATGAGGTAAATAATTCTTATTGTTCTTTTTGATGTGGAGATGCATGTCCTAATTAGCATATGATACAACTATAATAATCAACCATGTAAACTGCTAGCCCACACCTATTCTTAATAGTTACTCCATTAAGAACCTAATACAGATTTAGACTCCAAGAATGTTGTTGTGATCTTCATTGGTCATTGATTTTGTTTCCTTAAAACTTCAATGCAAGATGTATTTATAGTTTTTATAGAGGAAAGAGTAGCCAGGGATGGTAAATATGGATAGATAATAGATTAAAGGTCTTATTTGTAGGTGTAAATGTAGATGACAATGGAATGTATAATGGTTGGGAAATAAATCGAGATTGCAATTTTTAGGCACACATAATATTGTTGATTTTGAATTCGACATAATTTTGGTTGTGTCAAGGCCAAATACTTCTGAATATGTTCTTAATAATACCACCATATTTTTCTATCATTTAGGCTTGAGAGTAGCTACCATCTAATTATGTTGTAGATTGGAAGTTATATAGATGTTATCTTTAATAATGTCTTCAGCAAGTAATGAAGAACTATTGTGATTAGCTATTTGTTCATTGATGAAGTTTTCACTAGTGAATCTATTTTTATTATCTCATAGTGCCTATGAGAAGGTTTCACTAAGGAACACTGACTTTTGACTTTGATTGTATTATAGTGCCTCAAACAAGGTTTCACTAGAAGATTCTATGTTTAAACTTTGATTGTCCCATAGTGCCTTTGAAAATGTTTCACTAAGAGATTTTTATTCTTTTTCATAAATGTTGTCTTGGCCTGCCCAATATTTTTAACTAATATGTCTCCAGGGATACAATTTAATAACGTATGATTATGTCAACCTAGTCAACAGTTGTGGGAGTTAGAATGTTAATATAATGGATAGGTTGGATGGTGTTAATGATATATGGAATGGTAATGGAATGGGAAGAGTCAACATATTCCTCATAGAAGATACTAGGAGAAATTTTGTCGATGTTGAAATAATCATCCTCAAAATCTATGGAAGAATAAAAAATATATTCAAATTTATCTCCAAGGAATGTGTAACCAATGTTGTAACAACCATGATCGTATTCTTATTTTGAAGTTGATTCTGACCAAAGGGACTCTAAATCCAATGTTAATATTAACATTGATTTTACTTTTGATGTTGAATCTGATGTCGATTCAAGAGTAGAACTTACTTCAATGTTGATTCTTCATCTAGTGCGGATGTCGATATAATGATGTTTTGTTAATGTTTTTTATTAGACAAGTAATGACATATGATGGCATAATGGGCTCCATAGATATTGGTTTGTCAAAGTGAAACTCCTTAATGAGGGGGAAAAGGTCAAAAGATAACTCCAAAAATATTGGTTTGTCAAAGGGAGGCTCTTTAAAATAGGACAAGGGTCAAGATAATGATTTTCCCAATAGTAGTTAAAATCATTAATAAGTGACTCAATAAAGACTAGATTATCAGAGTGAGGCTCCTCCAAAATGGGTAAAGGATAAAAACATGAATAATCATAGGTTAACTCATCATAAATAGGTGTTTCAAGAGAAAACATATTAGATTGGTTAGTTTTCTTGGCCTAGGTTTATAATCAATTGTAAAATACTAGTTTTGAACATATCTTGGTCTTTAGATGATTGGTTTTACTGCAGATGTATTGATTGGATTTTTTGTGGCTTGATGACTGGCATGGGTTGTATAAAGTGGGGGAGGGTTGGTAATATATTGACTAGTTACCAATCTAGAACAGTAACTATGACCCATCTAGTTCTTATTGTAAAACCTTATTGGGATAATGAGTTACCATATTTGGAAGGGCCTAAACTGGTAATTATAGGTCATTATGAATCTTGATTTCTTATACACACCAGAGGACAAGGTACTAGAATGATAATCATAGGGCATTGAAAATCTTGGTTACTATCGTGAGCCAAAATATGAGGTCTTAGAATGGTAACGGTAGGTTATTTCAAAGCTATATTGTTATTACAATCCAAAGGATGAGGGCTTGTGATGGTAATGGTGGGGCATTGTGAAGCTTGGTTGTTACTATGAGCTAAAGGATGAGGGCCTAGAATGGTGATCCTTGGATGATATGGAGCTTGGTTTATCACATAATCTAGAGGGTTAATTGTATAGGTGGGGGATTGGGTACCATAAGTGTTGAAGGGGAAAACTTGGTATGTTATTTATCCTAAATAAGCTATCACTGCATAAAATTCTTAAGGATCTTGTCTTTGTTCTATAGATTAAATATTATAAGGAGGATAAAGATCTATCTCACAAACCACCTCATCACCATAGGGGCCTTGATCAAAGTCAATTTATGTGACCACATTATCATAACTTGGATTGTACATGGCTCTATTATGAGTTTAATGAATCATATCCTAGATTTCTACAAACTTTGGAAAATAAGGTCCAAAGGACAAATGGTCCAAACATAGTTTAACTTGGGATAAAAGCAGATTTGTATCTCAAAAAAGGTTTTTGCTCAAACTTGGTATGAAATAGTCTAAAATTATATGTCTAATGTCAAATGTCTTAATCAAAAGGTTAAGTAGATGAAATAAAATCAGAATGCCAAACTCTAGGTATAAAGTGTTTCAAACAAGTCTAATATAAAGAAAACAAAGTTGATAGGTCTTTCAGATAAGGCACAAAAGCTAGGCTCAAAATAGGCATATGGTAGGTCTTTTAAAAAAGGCATAAAAGCTAGACTTTAAACAAAATAAGGTATGAGATTTAATCTAAAAAATTTGAAACACTTTGACATAAACTAGGAATTTAGATTTAAACAAGAACTTGGCCAATTAGAATAAGGCATGAAAATCTAAGCATATGGAAGATAGACTATTTCTCCCAATTCTAGGCACAAACAATAGTTTTCAAATTGAATAAATAATTAACCTAAGTTACACAACCCAAAAGTGAAAGATAGATGTTAATGCCAAAATTACATAAGGCATAGTCAAAAATCAATCAATGTTTGGATTTGAACTTGTAAATGATAATTATGAACTCAACTTAGAAAACTAGGCTTCTTTAAACAAACAACAAGTTGGACAAGAACAAACAACATAACAATATTAGGTATAGATCTGAAAAGGCACACATGGTTTGTTTCAAAAATCAAAATTTGGACGCAAGGCAATAAGTCTTTAAAATGATTTAAGTATCATAATGACATTGTCACACTCTAAATATATGATCACTGGTTTGTTTCAAGAATCAAAGGAACAAAATTTGAAATGAATTAGGAATTGTAATGACACCTTTTTCAATCAAATGACAAACACACATAAAGGTTGATAAAAATAGTAAGGCACATATATGGTATCAAATGGGTGGAGTAAAACCTCCTCAAATAAAGGTTTGATGTATAAAAAAGATTCATTTTGATATGGTAAGACAAATAAATATTTTAGACTCAAAACCATTCAAGTAAAAAGGACAACATTAGATAAACACCTAAGTGTACTGTCCTAAATCCTAAAACTGGCAAGGTTGCCTAATACTATCAAATTCTATCAATATACTCACTCTTGAGAAGAATTTAATCATTAGTACAAAAAGTAAAAGCACATGAAAATTAGGGTTTTTAGGCCCCCTCTTCTCTAAATATTTTTATTATGACATGTAACTTTGGGCTACTCACCCTACATTAACAATATGTCTATGACAAGTGGGATTATTTTAAACTATCAATTTTTACTTGTTTCTAGATCATCACAAGTGTGGATAACACAATAAATTAGAACATTAATTGGATATGTATCAACCATTTTTTTATGAAAATGGCTTGTCCTTTTCACAACCACTACATATATCACTTTCTCAATGTAGTGTGATGTCTGAGTTGATCATATGTCATGAGGGTAGAAGTCACTAATGGAGGTAGTTTAACTTCTCAAACTATCATCCCAATGACTCATTAGATTAATTTATATAGCCCACTATAGGGTGGGGTTGAAATGATGCCATGAGATGATTTACCAGGTCAATGCTTCCATACATACCATGTGAGGAGATAATGAACTCCTACTCACAAGCAAAAATTAATGAAAATAAAAATAAGTGAAAAGACTTTATGGTCATTTTAGGGTCACCCAAACCAGATAGATTTGGGGAGGGCCTTAGCAACATTTTTTTTCACATTTTTAGACTAAAGTGACAAAGGAAAAGAATGAGTAATTTTGGTCACAGGAGTTCTATAAATGGGATGGGGGAGAGGATACATGCATCACTTGGTTTGCTAGAAATAAATAACTTAGAAAAAATAAGCATAAAATGAACAACTCTTAGGAGTATGTATCTAAATGTGAAATTTTATTTTAGTGCACCAAAATAAAGTATGTTGTGAAATTTGACCCCTTTGGCATTAGGTTAAAAAAAATTAAAAAACAACTAAGGCATGAAAGTAACTAAATTCATTTTAAGAACCAAAGACAAAGTGTGCAATATTTAATCATATTCAAACATGGATTTTTCCACTTTAGGACCTATAATTTTTTAGAGGGTTTTCCTACTTATAAGCCCAAAAGTGAGTGAGAAAAAAACATTTAAAAATTATCTCTTGGGTTTCATGTCTTTTGTCTTAGAGAGATCTTCATCGATCCATGTAGGGATCAATATAAATCCATAGAGATTGATATTGGTCAATCCACATAGGGATCAATGTCAATCCACAAGGATCGATGTCAATCCACATAGATCAACATCCTTTGATGATCCATATGATCAACATCAATCTAGGAGAATTTACATAAATCCTTTCCAATGTTAAAATAAAATGACATCAATTACCTATAACTTGTATGTTGCTAAAAATAGAAAAATGTAAAAAATGAACTAAAAACTTAAACTTTAAATATTTTTAAGCATACATTACCAAAACTAGGAGTATCATATCATCCTCTTTGATTACATGGAATCATTGAGGGTCCCATTAGGCATGGAAATATGTGAGATAAGAATTTGACATAGAAGGGAGGTTAGTCTTGTGTTAGTCTAATAAAATAAAGGAAATAAACACACTAAGATCCTAACACCTCTAGCCTAGACACTAGGGACAGCGTAGGGAACAAAAATTAAATGAAATCACAACAAAAACATAAAATACATATCTCTTTTACCTTCCTTAGGAGTTACAAATG
The DNA here is from genome assembly GCA_037957365.1 of Torreya grandis. Lineage (NCBI taxonomy): Eukaryota > Viridiplantae > Streptophyta > Pinopsida > Cupressales > Taxaceae > Torreya > Torreya grandis. The sequence continues at coordinate 45,994 of JARHVA010004551.1, forward strand.
GCTTACTCTGCTTGTGCATCAAGATGTCATTGATAATGGAGGTTTCTTGGATCCTTCTCTCATTGGCACCTTCACTTTGATGTTGCTTGGATTAAGATGAGTATGGTAACCCTACTTGCTAGGAATTTAGGAATTATAACACTACATCAAAGAGCTTGTTGAAGATATTTGTGAATAATAAATTTTCACCAAAATAGCTTATGGTTTAATACACATGGCATTGTATTTATAGCCTTAGGAATTAACTCTCACCCAAGGTGAGTTAATGTTGAGTTTAGGTTTGGAATGGGTTCGAACTAATCTTAGGTGAGTTAAAACTAACACTATTTGAGTTAATAGTTGTCAATTAATTATGATTTTCAATTACTAGGCATGGTTCTCAAATTAAATATTTAAAATATTTTCAAAGAGCTTGACAACTCATAAAGGCAATGATGAAAGGCTTGGATATTTTGAATTTTGGAATTTTCATTTTTAGATATTCATTAATTTCAAATGGATAATTCAACTAGGTATTTAATATTTTTTATCCATTTAATTGATTTTGATTATCACTTTAACTATTTTAAGATTTAATAAAGTGTGCAAGTGCCCCGCCTAATAAATTCATAGGTCAAATTGAAAGTTGTGATGCCACAAAGTGATTAAGGATGAATCTGTGAGAGGATATTGTTGCATATAAGATATTATCTGAAATAGGGATTCCTCAACATTATTTTGAGTTTTGATCAATTATGCACAAATAAATTTGGGATGTTTAGTGATTCTTAGGCTTAATTTTCAATGGTTGGTAGGAATTATTTTGTAGTCTACTTAAAAGCTAGTTGTGGCTAATTTTAGATGTTTACACCCAATAGTCCTCCACTACCAAAGTATGGATGTATTATATAACTATTTATCATCATACATGTGATGTAATAATGGGTAACCTATCTCAAAATCATAACAAGTCTACATGTTTGTCTATTTACCTCAATGACTTGTTTAGTTATTCATCTAACATTTCTCCATCACTTCCATTTCCTTGTTCGTTATCTAAATTATTTACAACAACTTAATTTGATTAAAATAATTATTCCTAATTTGAAATAACTTATTTCAAAGTTTAATTCACTTATTAACTAACTTAGGCATCACTATCTAACAAAATATGAAATCATGCCTATCAATGGTGAATTGATTATTTGTCTCATCAATACACTATTTGGAAAATGTGGATTCACATGCTTAATATTATATAATCCACTTTATAATTTAACAAATATGTGTCTAATGATTTAAAATCTACTATTACCACCACAAATATGCATCTTATCATGAATACACTAATTAACCTAAAAATATGATGAAATCATGAATTTCCTCCATGAAATCTTGTTTTACGGATATGAAACTACATCTCATGGTATCAAAATTTATATGATGGAAACTAATCCTTGTATTAGTTTCACTCTTATCATATTTCTAACCATAATAAACATTATTAAATGTAATAGTAACTCATGTTTATGGTACTCACTAGGTTACCAATGTCTTAGTCTCTTTAGAACTTGTGCTCCCTGGTGGTAGTGTTAAGGAATAAAATACATCTCTATGTGTCTCTATCATGTCAATATATAGCTCAAATTTTCATATATATGGATTATAAATTAATATTTTTTACCCATCCTCTCCTATTTAACCCCCTACCCCCACATTACCCCCATTTTAACCCCTTTTTCACCATCATTTCATCCTTTTCTCCATTTTATTCCTATTTTTGTTTAACAAGTCATATTTCTCATCCCCATTTTTCATCATCACTCATCACTTACATTCATACCCAAAAAACTATTTGATATATAGTGCCTATCCCAACCCCTCTCTTCTATCCATGCATCCCACCCCTTATTTTATTTTGAGTGACCATTAATCTTATTCCTCTCGATATGACCCATGGATGGGGCATCACTAGTCCTATATTACCAACCCATATATACTTTTACATATTTTAAATGATATTACCTCTTCTAGTTACAATGCCCTTTAAAAGAGGGGAAAGATGTATTCACTTAAAATCTACCACTTTGTTATTGATTTTTAATCATGTCTTCATCCTATGTTAATTCTATACATTTGCCACTTTTACCTCTTAATCCCTAATTATCCTAATATTAATATTACATATCCTAATTATTCTTCCATCATATCAAACTTACCCCTCATCCCATATTAATTATTCATCTTATTATCACTTTATTTAATAACTAACCAAAACCTCACAATATTTCAAAATTTAAAATTTATCGCTCACCTACTATAAACTAACTCTAATATGATTCATAAAAATCCTCTTCATAAATATATTTTAATATCCATTAATTACATCTTCTGAAATCTATAACTCTCTAAGTTTCATAGATCCCCTTAGTAATAATTCTCTAGAATTCTCTAGGAATTTTAAATTCTTAGAAAACTCCTATACGCTTATATCTCCTACCACCATGGTTAGATTTCATCCATTGATCTCATCTACCACCTTATATATAGTCAAATTTAATCCCATCAAAACTAACTAAGAAATTGGATGGTAATGCAATATTACTTCTACTTTGTTTATTGTCATCACCATTGTTGCAACTATCTTAGGCTCTTGTCAAAAGGCAATCCAACATATCAAGCAACTATAAAGTTCATTGAATGTAATTTGGGATCATATAATACTTATAAAGGAAGAAATATTTTTTTACAATTTGAGGTATAATTTTCTATATTTCATGTCAATTTTCTTAGATGTCTCTTCCTTTGCCCATTCTAAGGTGTTCTGTAGGTTATGATAGATTAGGGATTTTAAATTTTCCCCCATTATTCCTAGATTTTAAGTTTCAATTATAATTTATTACATAACATAATAAAATATTTTATATAACAATATATAAGGAGATTGTGGTAATCTTATAAATTTACTCCTTGGTGTATATTTCAATTGAAATTTGTTCAATGGTTGTGATATTGCATTAAATCTAAGTTTTCTTCATCCTAGCTTTTATTAGATTTGACCTTATAATTTGGATTGCTTTGAAACTTGATATTTTAAGTAGATGGCACACTTGGTTAGTATTATATCTCGTTTAAAGCTATGAACTTGATCTTTCTTTCTTTAACTGTATGACATAGTTCATGTAAGGATCTAAATTTATCAAACATGATCTATTCATGGAGTGGTGATACCAAGCTTTGACTAAGTATATCTTGTAATTCATTATCTAACATAGATATTTACATATTTTTTAGCATAATCTTATACTTGAGTAATTTATTCATTGATTTTCTCATTTTACCCTTTCTTGATTTTATAAATATGTGCATATGATATATTTTCACCAATGTTGATAGAAAAGTGTGCTAAAAATTAGTCTATCAGTGGATTAAATGCTCTAACTCATTGAAGAAGGATATAATATATCTAAAATAAATCTTAATATCTAATACTTATTGGAAATATCTTGGTGAGTAATTTTTATTGTAAGCATAGTCCAGGCATGTTGCATGGAATGATCAAATATGTTGGGTAGGATCACCTTTATCCTCATATAGTGGTAGCTTGGAACTACGAAACCTATTGATAAACGGTAATAATATATTTTATGTACTAAATTATTTTAAAGTATATTATAATAACCCATCGATTGATAATCTTTAGAAACACCTTGCTCTAATTTTAATACTTTAACATGTAAGGCTAGCATAGTTTTGTCAAGATATGATACATTAAGTGATGTTGGATGTGGACCTTGTGTAGTAATCAAGGGAGGGGTATATGATTCCATTTTATAAATAATAATTTTAATCTATTTTTAACTATATTATTCCCCCGTACATAGATGTTTTGGCATATATGTCATTATAGGGGATGGAATAGGAATATACATAACAGTGGAAATTGGAACATCTAAAATTAGAGGGTTAAATGGTTTTTAAGGAAACTATTTTTTTTTTTAATTAAGGTGATGATATATTTATTTTACATCTTTTATTATAATATAGGATTAATTTTACAACTCTATCCACTTGTTGGGGATATTGTCGAAGTCTTTGGTAAAAATAAAACAATTTTTTGACTTTCTCATGATCTATTCCATTCAATTCATTGGGATCTATTGTATTGAATCTTTTGGTATTATATTAATTATAATGCATAGTTTCATTATCTTGATTATAATTTTTATCATTAACATCATCTTCAATGTGATTATATTTTTGAGGGGTTGTATATCAACAATGTCTATATTATCCATTTAAGAAGAAATTAAATGATTTTGAATATGTTCTATAGGAATTTAATTAATCTAATATCATTATACCTTAGATTAAAATAATAATCAAACTTATTTGGTGGCATGAAAATATACAAAATAAAAATGAAAAAGGGTGCAAGTAGACATGTTGTGTTTTATTTTTAGGCTCTTAGATATACTAATCTAAATCGTATATAGTGAAGGTAAATTATTGGGGCTAACCACTTATTGGTGCACTACAAGAGCAAACAACCAAAGGCTTCCTATGTCTGAAAATAAAATTTGGGCATTTATGATAATTGTGATGTACATAGAAACTAAAATCTATGTATATTTATATATAATAGCTTGAGTATCTGGGTAGTACCCACCACATCTTTGCTTAGGTAAATATGATGATAGATTTTCCTAGAACAACAAATTCTATGAGTTTTAAAACTACTAAAACTAAGCTAGAAAAACAAAGAAAAAGGAAAAATGAAATTGAAAATTCAAATTAAAAAAAAGAAGGGCTCAAAATCAAAATTTTGATTTCACCAATATGTTTTACCCTTATTTTGATAAAAACCCAAATAAATTATATTTTATTATAAAGATATATAATAATCAACAATTCAAATTTTTACAATATGCTAAATGTAGAAACTACTATTTTTGTAAAAGTACCAAGAATAAATAGACTTAGATTTGCATATAATTTTTGATTTTTATAACTATTTAATAGTGAAAATTAATAAAATATATGATTATACATTCTTATGAAGAGGGGCATGGTCAAAAAAGAATATGGATAGGTCCATTGTAAGTGAATGATAATGTAAGGTGTTTTTATTCCATTGAATGTAGACTTGTACTAGATAACTATGATATCTATCTAACATAAAATTACAAAAAAAGATTAATTATAGGAATAGAAGATCAATAACAAGATCAAGAATAATCTCTAGACATGACCATTGTACGAGGACTAGAACATAATGGGGTATATGTTAGAGGTACAATCACTAAGAGCGGGGTGAATTAGTGAGCCCACATAATCAAAATTCAATTTAAAACCTTTAAAAACTCTTAATAAATTACCACAATAATTCATGAAGCATACACATCATTCATAGCAAAAAACAAGAGAGATAGTGAAAGATCAAACACATAACACATGACATATGTGGGAAACCCTCTTGGGGGAGAAAACCCAATGGAAGTCATAAGTGGACTACTATCCAATAATAATAATAACCAATTTAGACCAGCTAAAACTGATCAAGGAATTGCTATCCCTCATTTTAGTGAGACTATAATCCCACAAGGATTTTCTACACCTATCTAACTAAACTACCACAATAACTAGACCTTTAGCAAGTTTCACCATCCAAGGAGGCTACAACCCCCTTGGTGTTGAGAAGCCAAAAAAACCTATGAATAAAGCATCTCCTAAACACTGATTTCCTACCAATCTAAAGGAGAAACAATGTATATCAACACTCTTCAACTCTGCACACACAATGCATTCAAAGCCACTTTTTAGATGACTATTCACTCCTCAACAACAACTATACCACCATATAAAAAACATGACCAAATGATCGCACACACATACATTAATCTGATTAGCTCAACAAACCATCCACTAGGCAGACTTGCCCTCCACCTCTCAACTTTATGCTCTAAACCACACACACAAGTCTCTCAATAGTCTCTCAAGTCTAGAAACCATCATCTTTGATTTCACTATTTATAGATAATTCATGATTATCACCATCTTGGTTGGACATTAGGAATGAATTATCCATTAAGTCTTTCCAAATAGAAATACATGGCTCAACACAAGCCACATACATAAGACATAGCATATATGGGTCACACTTAAGTAGCAACCCTTTTCAATTAGACCATACTAGCCTTTATAGGGCTCGTGGAGACTTATTCACTCCATTAGCACAAAATAAAAACATAATACCACTAAAAAATGGATAGGTCCACTCTAAAATACCCCCCAGTCATCATCAAATGATCATAGACACCATTACAATCTTCTTTGTATGCTCAATCAACTCAAACATTAAACTTGTAAACATGAACATTATGAATGAACACACAATAAAAATTTTAGAATTTATTCATATTTAAAATTAATTAATCAATCCTAAAAAAAACACACATATAATCTTAATGGATTATACATCACTCCCCAAAATCTAATTCATCATGAAACATTGCAACAATAACAACACAAGTTCAAATACCCTTTTTGGGTTACTTACAGATCATACATGAAAATATAGTCAACTTTGAACCTTAATAACATTTAATATAAACACTTTGAAATATTAAAATCTATATTTATATATTAGACTTGGATTCTTCTATAAATTATCTTTTAACATCATAAGTAAATTCATCCTAGATCAAAAGTTATAGCCAAAATATAGAGCACTAGTTTTTCCCTTGTAAATTTGAATATTCAAAGGCCAACAGTCACAGTTAAACTTTAGTCATTTAAAATGCATCTCATGCCATCAAGTATCAGATTAAACATGAATTTTTAATATTTATTTAACTTTAACTCATATTTCATCACTTCACAAATGTTAAACTTTGAAAAGATGACCTCATCTTGTGCAATCTTGCAATATTGACTCAATGTGCACCGTTAATCGCTATGGATCAAATAGGTCTTTATCATGTAGAACACACTATTAAATTAATATATATTAAAACCCACTCACTATTATATCTTTATTTCTTACTTTTTCTTGGTGTTAAACCTTGAATACTTATCCTCATCTCGTTGCTTCTTGATATCTTGGAACAAACATGTTCCATTGATCCTTTTGTAAGGAGCTCAATCTTTAACTTTGTTAATCAGCTATCACTTTGACAAATTTGAATAGGTATGTGACATTAGATAAATATTTATGATCACCTATGAACCATTATATATTCATTTTGTCTTGATCTTTATCTTTTTCAAAATTGACTGTGGGGACTATTGTTATCTGCCTGGAAGGTTAACTTTGGACCTTAATAACTTTTGTTGTGCTTATATGCATGATCTGAAATTTGGACCATATGATCTCCCCACATTTTAGAATCCAACCATATATCAATATTATCCTATAACATTTGAGTGTGTAAAATATACCATCATTAATCTCCTCACTTAGATTTTTCTACCACATAGCCAACTATGTCAAGAACTGTCTAGAAGGCCAACTTTTCACATGCATATCTTTTAATGCACTTCATTGCATGATTTAAAATTTATAAAAAATAAAATAGACAAAAAAATAAACAAACCCATATGATCATTTTCTCCTCACTCCTTTACATGTGTGAAATATAAAAACATCAAAATTCCTACTCAACTTTTCTTACCACATTACAAATTTTGCCGATTGTGGAAAAACACTATCAAACTGCTTGGGATCCCATCTTTGCACGCACATATATTTAGTTTAAATTAATCACATGAATTTAGAATTATACCATATAAAATTGGGACTAATAAGATCACAACAATATGACAAACTCCTCCTAACTCATCCACACGTGGTAATGGTGATAACCACAAACTACCTACTTAGATTTTCTACCACTAGACCTAATGAAAAAAATGATCAACCAAATGAAATCCACTCATGCGCAAAGCATTAAAATCATCATTGAACTATGAAATGACCTATTTCACATGATTAATAATTTAGACTCATCTCTAATCATCTCTAAGCAATCAAAATCTTAAGATCAACCAGGCCTTCTTCAAGCATACTAGGACAAACACATTACACACTTTGTCATTGTCACTTAGATTAATGAGGAACTTCATCCACTCACTTGAAAAACTCCATGACATAATTTAAAACTCTCCAAAAATCTCCCCCTTTATCATTAATGTCAACAACCATCACATATCAATATACAACTCACCTTTCTTCTCTCTCTTGAAACACTCTCATAATAGTAACTTTCTCCCCCTTTGACACAATGAAAAAGTGGGCACCAATTGATCCAAAGAACCTAAAAATACTACCAATAGAATAAGACCATATGAAAAAGATATTAAACACTCCCTCTTACCTTGATCATACCTCTTCTTTCCTTGATAACTTCCTCTTGATTCATGCCAAGACTCTCTTCAATGAAGTACTACAACCAAATGAAGAAAGAATGCAAAAAACACTAAAATTTTATGGAACTAAAGAATAAACATTTTAGAGGGACCCCCTAATATTTTTGAGTGATTTCACCTCCTAAGCATCTTTATATTTCCACATACCATGAAGAACCACCACATGGACTTACAATCCTTTTATCTCAAGTAGCTATAACGACCATCAACAGAACTTAATGCCACTCACCAAATAGGAAACATGCTCCAAAAAACCTAATAACTCTCCTTGGAAAACTCATGCCTTGATCTTTTGGAGAAAATTGAGCAAAATTCACTCTTCTTCTTACTAGGCTTGTTAAGTTTCCTTGTAGCCCTACTTGGAATTTGTAGAGCCCAAAAAATTTATTATACACACTATTAAGTCCTAAAAATTCATATTAGGGATACTTTAATATGCCCCCTCAATCACAACAATTATCATCACCTATATCATCTTCTGCAACATACTTCACAAACCTACTTGTTAATTAGGCCTCCATCTTGACATAAACATGAATAATTTTAAAACCACAAACATTAAAATCTATAGGATTCTTTATTTGACAACCCATTTGGCCCATATAATATATTAATAATATTTATACCTCAAATCATAAGGCAAACCACTTTTCTAGCATAGCCCAAAACCTTAGAATCATAAAACAAATAGTCAACAAACTTTCGTCTAGTCAACATCCACATCTAAAATATCTTGTAAACTTGGAGACAACCATTACACATTTTTGGACTAATATTTAATCTTTAATATCTTTTGGAACACATATATCCTATAACCCATTTTAGGCATGCTTGCCCTTGAGCTAAAACTAAGAAAATTGGGAGCACTCAAAAATATTTAATTAGCACAAATAGGATCATCAAGACACAAAACTACCTAGAACTCATCACAAAGAAGTTCATAGACCTTTCTGAGCATCAAAATATTCTTTACATTGCATCAATCTCATTAGGCCACTTGGAAACACCCATTCTGACCCTGTACAATAGATCTTTCATAAATATCTTAAACAAGCTCATGAACTTGTTTCTCCTCCTTAAGCAATGACCTTATCTAATTGACATTATGATCTTGAGAACACAAACTTAATTCTCCATAATAAATATGTCTCCTAAAATTCATAGGTAGAGACACCCTCTACACCATAATGATCTAAAATAAAGTGAAACCAAGAGTGGCTCACATCTCCTTAGTAACCACTAGAAACCTCTTATAGATATAAGACTTCATTCTCTTGTTCTTATTCATCTTATTATAAAATATGACAATGGGTTCCTTTTATATATCACTCTCCTTCTCTTCTAAGATATAATTGACAAAACATGGAGCAAATATAAAATCTTGACATACATTTTCATTTGAAGAATAATCATTTTAGTTCTAAACCTCATCACTAAGCACTGATAATTGATGTTATTTACATGATACATGCTCAAAAATGGTAGGATGTTCACTTGGATATATACACATATTATAACAATCCTCAACTAGTACTTTGGTCTTCTCCTTGAGCTTGGTCTCTTTATTCATAACATCAATAGATAATGACATCCCTTGGCACTCTTCAACATTTAAAGCATTCCCCACCATAAAAAACATATTACTTAAACCTGTAGACTCATCATGACTCACACTTACCACATTTGGTTTCCATGAGTTAATTAGTATATTTCCTTATACCCTAGGAGCCTGATTGAACCTATTTTGACTTAATGGACTTTTCTTGTAGAATTTAGCAATGTGGCCAATCTTCTTATATTTGTAGTAAGTAATACTCCTTGATGGAAACATAGTTTGTCTTACCTTGTTTTGATAGAAATTTACAATGTGTCATGTCATGACAAATGAAACAAACTCCTTTTTCTAAAGAGGACTCAACTTGTCTAACCTTATGTGCATAATGATTTTCAAAGTGTCCCACATCAAGACAATTGAAGAACTTAAATTTTTCACACCTTTTTATTGATGAAACCAATAATAGTTCCATGAAAACTCATTTATTAATAGGTCTCTTGCATTCTCTAGATCTATGATCAAACTGATAACATGTGAAATAGTAACCACTAAAACCTGCATACCTCATGGCATTATATTGTTTGGCCTAGTTTATCTTCTATCTATTTACACCATCATTTTTTGATTGATTGGTGACCTTCAATGGATGAACCACCTTGATCTCATTGACCTTCATGTCAACTTGAGAAGTAACTTTAGATTATTTATTAAAACCCAATCCAAATCTATCACTAACAAAATTTTGACTTTTTGTAAGATTATCCAAATCATTAAAACTCTTATCAAACTTGACAAATGATTTACCAGTCTTGTAGACTTCTCTAACTAATTTTTCAATACTCATTTTATGAAACATACCTTGAACATTCATCTTTGTTAGTTTTCAGTCTTGTAGATAGGATTCCAAATTGGTATCTGAGATGCTTGACTATATCTTCATGGTAATTGGTGGCTTCATTCATTCTTGCCTCATACACACTAAATTTCTCCACATAGTCTTTATGTTGAGACTTCATCTTCTTGTTAATCTTCTTTTCAAACTTTAGTTCTTCAACAATATTTGTTAATGTAGTCTCATAGTCCACCTCATATTCATCAACATGTGAATCACTCCAAGTAGATTCTTTTTAATATGAGCAACTTACTTCCTTAGCTTCTAAAAGAGCTTCATTTTTAATAGGACCATCATTTTCATGTTCAAACTCTGAATCACTATCTTCACTCTCATCTGATGAGATGCAATCTTTATTGGTGTAAAGACTTTTCTAGTTCTTGAAGGAATTTTTCTTATTGTTATACATTATGAATCCTTTCTTCCTATATGTATTCTTGTCTTAATATTGGTCTTCACCATATTCTTCATCATCATGCTTATGAGGGCACTTTCTAGCAAAATGTCACATCTCTCCACAATTGAAGCATTTAAAGGGTGGTTTATCCTTATACTTTCTTGAACATATTTTCAATTTATTGGATTTTTTTCTTAGGATTCATTTCTATCTTAAATTATTCTTCATTATTTGATGGTATATCATCATTTAATTTCATCTCACATGTAGTAATAATTCCATGAAATCATCCATCTTTAACTGAGTAAGATCACGACTTTCTTCTATAACAGACACTTTTGGATCAAACCTGAGGGATAAAGACCTTAATACATTTTAAATAATAGTAACTTCTTCAATGTTCTCTCTAAGACCTCTGATGATGTTCACAATCTCAAAAAATCTCTACAAAAAAGGCTGACACAAAATCTTTTTCCTTCATCTTTAGACTCTCAAATTATCTCTGGCGAGTTTGTAACTTTGCAAACTTAACCTTTGAATCTTTCTTATAAATTATCTTCAATTTTTCCCACATTTCTTTGGTATATTTATAATTAATTGACTTGGTGTATTTATTCCTTGAAATACCATAGTTTATATCATTCATTTCCTTATAATTGTCCTCAAATAACTTCTTATCTACAACACTAGATAGAAGAATAGTAGGTGCATAATAACCATCCACAACAAATTTCCAAATGTCAAACTTTAGGGACATGATGTAGGTCCTCATAATTTCACTCTAAAAATCATAATTAGATCCATTTAACATCATTACTTTATTAGTAGAGAAAAATCCTTGATGATTACCCATATTCTACCTTGGATCACCTTGAAGTTGTCAAGGCTTTACTAAAGGACCCACTCTGATACCAATTATTAGAGGTATAATCACTAAGAGGGAGGTGTATCAATGATCCCAAATAATCTAACTTTAATTAAAAACCTTTAAAAAATCTTAATCAATTACTATTAGCACTCCTTAATCATACACATCATTCATAACAATGAACAAGAGAGATAATACAAGATCAAGAACATAACACATGACATATGTGGGAAACCCTCTTGGGGGAGAAAACCCACTGAAACCTAAAATTAGAATATTGTCCTATAATAAGAAGAACCAATTTAGACTAACTTTAACCTATCAAGGAACTCCCATCGCTTATTTTAGTGAGACCGCAATCCTATAAGGAGTTTATACACCTATCTAGTTGAGCTGCCATAATAACTAGACCTTTAACAAGTTTCACCTTGAGAGGAGGATAAAACCCCATAGATGTTGAGAAATCATAAAACAACCTATGAATAGAAAATGTCTTCAACACTAATTACCTAAAAATATGATGGAGAAGTAATGTATGTCAACACTCTTCAACTTTTCACACATAATGCATCTAAAGCCACCTTTTGGATCACTCTTCACTCCTCAACAATAACTCTATCACCATATCAACAACATGACAAAATTTTCATACACATAGACATAAATATACTCATATAAATAACCCATCCATTGGGAACACTTACTCTCCTTCACCTTTGAACCCTTCGCTCTAAACCATGCACATAAGTCTTTCACTAATATCTTAAGTCTAGAAACCATTATCTTTGATTTCACTATTTATAAAACATTCATGATTATCACCATCTTGGTCAGTAATTAGGCATGCCTTAACCCTTAATTATTTTCAAATACAAATATATGGCTCAACAAAAGCCACATATGTTGGCCATAGAATCTATGGGTCACCCTTAGGCAACAACCCTTTTAAATTAGGCCATACTAGCCCTTATAGGTCTCATGAAGACCTATTCACTCCATTAGCATAAAATAGAAACATAGGACCACTTTAAAATGCATATTTCCACTCTACATGACCTGTTAATCATCCTAAAATGATCATAAACACCATTAAACTCTTCTGTGAAAGCTCAATTAGCTTAAACATTGACCTTGTAAACAAGAACTTTATGAACAAACACATAGTCAACTTCTTAGAATTTGATCATACTAAAAATTAATTGATCAATCCTAAAAGTACCATAAATATCATCCTAATAAAGTATAAAATACTCCCCAATAGCTAATTCATCATGAAAAATTGAAGCATTAATAACATAATCTTAAATACCCTTCTTGGGTTACTTGTAGAGTGTACACAAAAACATAGTTAACTTTGAACCCTCATAAATTTTAGTGTATACACTTTTAGATATATCAATATATAGTTTTGTATGCACCTTAGATTTATTTACAAAATTTCCTTTTACATCATGATAAAATTTATACTAAATCAATCATTATAGCTTAAATATAGAGCATTAGCACTTCCCTTTGTAAATTTGAATATTCAAATGCCAATGGTCATAGTTAAACATTGGTCACTTAAAATGCATCTCATTCCTTAAATTCTCAGATTAAATAGACACCATAGTTATTATTTGAACATTAAATCATAGTGCATCACTTACTAAACATTAAACTTTGAACAAATGACCTCATCTTATGCAATCTTGTAATATTGACTCAATGTGCACCATCGATCTCTATAAATTAGCTAGATCTTTATCATGTAATTCTCACCATTCAATAAATATATATAACACACACTCATAATTAGATCCTTATAATTTACCTTTTATCAGTGTTAAACCTTAAACAATTTTCATCATCTTGTTGCTTCCTGATATCTTGGCACAAACATGCTCTATTGATCCTTTTTATAAGGAGCTCGATCTTTAACTTTTTTTACCAAATATCACTTCGACCAATTTGACTCAATATGCACCATTAAATAAATATGTATACTCACCCATGAACTATTGTATCTTCATTTGTTCTTGATTTTTATCTCTTGCAAAATCGACTATGTGGACCATTGTTATCTACCTATAAAGCCAACTTTGGACCTCAATAACTTTTGTTGTAATTAGACGCATGATCTAAAATTTGGACCATATGATATCTTCACATAGGAGAATCCAAACATATATCAGCATGATATTTTAAAATTTTAGTGTGTATGGTATAACTCCATTAATCTGATCACTCACATTTTTCTACCATAGAGCCAACTATGTGAAGAATTTTCTAGAACGCCAACATTGCACATGCGTATCTTTTGATGTGCTTCATCACATTATATAAAATTTATAAAAAATAAACTAGAGAAAAAGTGAACCAACCCATATGATCATTTTATCCTCACACCTTCACATGTGTGGAATATAAAAACATCAAAATGCATACTTAGCTTTTCTTGCCACATTGTAAATTTGGCTAGGTATGGGAAAACACTATAAAACTACCTAGGAGCCCAACTTTGCACACACATGTATTTGGATGCACTTCATCAAATGAATTGATAATTATACCATAGAAAATTGGGACCATTTTTATCACAACCATATTACCAACCCCCTATAACTCATCCACACATGATAATGGTGATGACTATAAACTGCCTACTCAGATTTTTTGCCACTAGACCCAAATGTTTAGATAAAAACAATGATCAACTAGATGAAATAAACTCATGCCCACAAGAATTATAATAAAAATTAACCTATAAAATGACACATTTCATATTCTCAATACTTTAGACTCATCCCTAATCATATCTAAGCAATCAAACTCTAAATATCAACCAAGCCTTATTCAAGCCTACTAAGACAAGCACATTGCACTCTGTACACCAATTTGGGGATTCTTGAAATACAATCAAAATGAAAATACAAACCCAAAATTAATGGAACCAATAGGAATAGATATAAAATGTAAATATTAGTAGTTATAACATTCTTACCATCACTTTTACCTTCTCATAGCTCTATTCTAAGACTTGAAACTTGTGTGATTGAGCTTGTATGCTTAATTGTTAGATTGCTTGTAGTTGCTTGAAAATGGATTCCAAGAAGACTATGGATGTTGGTCAGTGGCTTGAGTGATTGGATGTTATTATAGGTGTGCTTAATGTCTCAATTGTGTATTTGTTCATTAACTTGAGAAAAGGGGAGGTGGTTTAGTTTTATAGGTCTATGGAGGAAGATGTATGGTACAAATTTGAATTTGGGCCATTAAGATCTAGGGTGGAGGATTTTCCATGGAGTTTTTAATTTCATAGAAACTTATATAATAGAAAATTATAGAGGGAAAGGGTTAAAATAAAAGATTTTAAGAATTCCCCAATTCTAAAAATCTCTTCATAGGGTTTTAGAGGTTTAGGAAAGGCTAGTGTAGGGTGGTGGGTGGGTAGTTTGGATTTTCTTGAATTTTAAGTTGGCTAGTGGGATTAAGGGGTAGATTAGTAGGTAATAGGTATTTTTAAGGGTTTTAATGCTGGGATTAATTGGTCTTAGGATAAGATAAAGATTATATGGGATATTAGAATGGGTATGGTAATTAGGCCAAGGGTTAGTGTGACTAGGAAGTAAGGAAATTAGGCTAAATTAGTATAATTAGTGGGGTGAGAAAATTTTATTCCATACATTTTGACCCTATTTGAAAGGGTGTTGAAAGTAGATGAAGTAATGGTATTTCAAAGAAAAATCATAGCATGTATGCTTGTTAGTTATAACCAGGATGCTAATGTGGTGCCCCCTCTAGGGAGCATGTGGAGAGATAATCTGACCCAAATGGTGACTTGATTAAAATATCACAAGGTGGGAAAATGATGATGTTGGTGGGGCATGGGTTATATTTTAGTGTATCACAGAGATGCCCTGAATTGGGATAAGCAAGTGGCTTGAGCGATGGGTCTAGATAGTAGATAATGTGTATATAAAATGACTTGGTGATAAAAAAAGGTGATTTTATTAAAATTCAAGATAATGATGGGTCTAAAAGCAAGGATAAATGCTTTAGAAGGATTAAAAATAGAGGATAGGGGCTATAGGTGAGAAGGGATAATAATGAGCTACTTATTATAAAATTCAATATATATTTTTTGTTAAAATGGATATCTATGTTTGGGATAGGGATAAAATAATGTCCAAGATGATAATAGTGATGTGTTCATGGTTTGAAAAGGGACTCAGGCTCATATGCCTTGATATGGTGGGAAAATGAAAAAAAACTAATGAGGATGGTTATGCCATGCCTCTGAGATGTTAGTAGGGATGGTGGAAGGGATGGAATTAGTTTTGAAGTGAAAATGGGGGTGGATGGGGGTGGGGGCGTGGGGTTAACATAGGCCAGGGGGACTATTGGGAAGCTCATTTACACACCTTGCTATTTAGATATATATATATATATATATATATATATATATATATATATATATATATATATCTTGAGTGAGAACTATGGATATAATTCCTCAAGTTTCACATTGTGGAGAATGGGTTTGTGTGCACTAGAGGGAGCCAGAGGTAAGACCATTGGTAAGTAGTAATCCTATTCTTCATATTTTATGGTTTTAATAGGTTTTAGATGAGTTTTTGACTATATTTAGGAATACAAAATCATGGTTCAGTACAAGTTTTTAATTCTGTGATTATGGATTTTGCCCATAATCATGGGGTTCTCAACATGAATGGTGATATTTCCAAAAGAATGGTGGGATCATCAGGATATATAGTACAATTTCAATCCTAATAGTGGTGAATAACAAGATTGTAATACTATTAATGTGTAATAATGAGGTTGTAAACATGCTAATAGGGAATCATGGGTTTGAAATCCCACTAATAGGGAATCACAATATTACAATCCCATGGGTAGGGAATGATGGCATTACAATCCTATGACTGATAGTGATAGGATTTCAATCCCGCTAATAGGGAATAATGGTATTGCAATACTGCTACTAGGAAAGTAGTGATATTATGAAAACTATAGTGATATTATGAGAGGGGTGTAGATGGCTAAAGTTGGGGTTAGGGGGAAATTAGATATGGGGTAGGGTAAAGGAGGGCTATGGGAGTTAGTTAGTTATAGATTAGGATTTAGGAGGAGTTAGGTCCCATGATGCAAGATAAAGTCATAGGTTTTAGGGTAGTTAGTGTAGGGAGGTTAGATGGTAGGATAGATGAGGTTACTTCATAGGATATGGGTAAGGATTAGGTACGTGAATTCCATAGGTGAGAGTGATGATGATAGTTCATTATTGGTGTGGTGTAGGAACATTTGGGGATCCTAGTGTCATGTTCTCATCATCTAAAGATTATTCATAAGATGGGTTGAGTGACACTAGAAGAGTAAAGTGTCTTAGAGCTATTAGGGTTATATGATGTGATGATGATGAAACTAATTAGGATAGACTGAATCTTGATCCTAATGTTGGTAGAGATATGGAATTCTAAGACTAGGTCCTTTCATTTTATGGTGGGTAAGATGACAGTCACCCTTGAGAATGTATACATGATTTTCCATCTACCTATGATTAGCATGAGGATCTACTGGAGATCCTATATATTGATGCAGACATTATAGTGACTAGATGGTAGCTTATAGATTGGTGTTAATGATGGATTTATTGATCTAGACTAGTGTCAATGGGAGGGTACGTTAGATTGAGTGACTTTAGTGGTGATGGTCCTTGTGTCTAGCATCCTATTACCAGACAAGAGTGGGAGATGGTTTCACCTAGGGTTGGGGGATATTGTGGCTAATATGGTACATGACCATAGGGTATTTACATGGGACCTAGTTGTGTTGATGCACTTGTCTAAAGAGTTATATTTGGGTGCATATAAGGGAACATAAAGTTTTGGACCATTTTTGTTACTATAGATATGAAACTAGGAGCATATTGCTATCTAGTGACCATTGGGGACATTAGCAAGTTTGGAGCTAGGGTAGCCCATGGCTTTTATATGGTGTGTGGTAGTGGGAGTATCTCTTGGCCATGCAAGAGATATGATGTATTATAGAGAGGCCTTTGACACATTATGCCTAGATCATATTACATGGATGCCATAAAAGGGAATAGGGGATAAGGTATGCACTCAATTTGTGCTAACTCTATGTTATATTACCTATAAGTGAGACTATATGATAGAGAGATATAGACCTAATCATGCATAGTGGTAGTTTGGACTGATTCAAGATGTACCTCTACTTGAGCACATTTTTTCATAAAGTGTGCAGGAGAGACCTTACTAGGCGATTCTAGTGGAGAGACTAGATGTGGTTTTTGACTATTATAGAGTATCTCCTCAATAGTGGGATTTTGCAATAGTTATAATAGATCTAGGAGTGACTATAACATACATGACATAGTGGTGGATGTGGGTACCAAGGTGGTTGATGTGACCATAGGTGGTCGTGAGAGGGGTAGTACAATAAGTACTAGTGGCATGAGTATAGATCCATTGATGGGCTAATTAGGAGAGATAGATGCATGTACATGAAGTAGTAGATGGGAGAGGAGGAGGTGATGATGTGATGGATATTGATGGGGATGATGGTTAGGAGTAGGTATCAATAGTGGCATAGGTAGCTCCTCAAGTGGTTATTCCATAGATACCAATGTATCTAGGTAGAGTAAGGTCATCACATCTACCTTGATCTACTAAGGATGAGGCTTTGGTGGCTGGAATTCAGTTAGAGATACAAGCATGCATTGAAGAGATTGAGGGCATCATTCAAGAGTGAGACTAGCTCCATGTTTGATTACAAGCTTCAAGGACTTAGGAGGATGGGCAGGTGACCCAAGCACGAGGGGAGATTTCAATTATATATGCTTGGTTTTTTTAGAGGGATGTGGAGTTGTCTCAGTTATAATCATAGGTGATGTTGCTCTAAGATAAGTGCACCAGAGGGATTCCTATATTTATACTCTACAGGCTCAGGTGAGTCAAAGGGATACATAACTAGAGTAGATGCATGGTTAGATAACCACTTTACAAGGCTAGGTTGATGGGATTTTAGGGTAGATGGCATAGTTATAGACACAAATCTAGGATTTGTAGAGCAAGTTAGTTATTACTAAAAGAGCTTGTGATGTTACTAATGAGGGTTTACAAGGGTAGGGCATGATAGGCATGATGAGTTAGATAATGTTACTTATTTGAGTGGCCTAGTATTATAGTACTTTATATGAGGTGTCATACCTACCAATAGATGAGAAAGATCTTTCTAAGCTAGCCGGTCATCGATGAGATAGTCATTGAGGAGTAGAGGATCGAGACCGACTCCCTCACCATAGCCATGACTACATTTTTAGATATTTTGAATATTACGTATAGGGGATTATTTTATATTATAGCTCATTCTTTTCCCATGGACTCATGTAACTGTATATGTATATGTATATATATATATATATAGTATTATAGCTCAACATTGATCCCATGTGGATATTTGTATTGTATGAAATGTATATATTAGTTCATATTCTTGTGTTATTAGTTATGATGGTCATGTTTTATTATGTTTTATAGACTTGTGTTATGGTTATGATGATTTATGTGATGATGTTTATGATTTATGCATATGTGTTATGGTTACTATGGTTTGTGTGATGATGTTGTTATGATTAATGTTGAGAGGATATAAAAGACATTGATTAATGCATATGTTCATGTGATGGTAAGATTTTTTGATGAGATGTATATGTTTGATGCATCTTATAATGGATGTATGCTGGTGTCATGTTGATATATTGGAATTATTTATGTTGTTTATTGGATAGATGATGTATAAATCTTGGGATGTGATGGATTATTTATGTTTAGATGTTTATGTGAGATATTATTATCATGTACGTGTTTGATGATCAGAGATAGATCAATCCCCTATTGAGATCAGTGGTTTGCCCATAGTTGGGATGCTCCTACACCATGGAGGTAGTGGGTGGGTAGGGTAGATGTTATAGGTAGTGGGTTCGTTAGGGATGGGACTTGCCTATTTAGGAAGTTTGTCAAGCTAGGAGTGTATGAAATATTTTTTTAATGTTGCATCTTTATGAGATATGCCGATGGTCATAAAAATACCTTGGTATTTTGGTAAAGATACGTAAGGGGCACTCCATTTTTAAAATAATGATCCATTTTAAGATCAAATTTAATTTTCATCCAAGCCATCCTTATTCCCATAATAAACTATATTTATTATGTAAAAATATTACATGCTCATATACATACAAGTAAACACATCAATGATATTTATGAACATTTAGCACTCATGTACAACAAGTCATATTTACATAGAATAATTTGGAAGATGAGGATGATATATGAAAAATTTAGAGATAGGATGGACAAAGATGGGGATGATGAAAAGATGATGATGATAATGATTGAGCTATCTTTGGGCATGAAAATGTGACCAAGTATTGCCTACATAGTCTGAAAAGACCTCAGACAAATGTAATTTTGGTTGGTAGATGATAGATCAATAGATGATAAATGATGGCCTTAGACGAAAGGATGAGGTGAGGATGATATAGGTACTATGTACAAGGTTTATAGGGTTCCTGAGAATTTTAGTCCATGGCAAGGTTTGAATCATAGATCACATAAAAATAGGGGTTAGGATAACTTTTTAGGAATTAGAATCATAGTGACCACATCTTAGGATAACCCTCCATAATGATGGTGGGAAGGGATGCATGGAATGATAGTAATGGATGGAAAAGGTATGTTATAACCTAGATGAGGCTAAAAGGAGATTTTTATACCATAGATAATTTATCGAAGGGAGTAGACATATATTATAAATGAGGATGGGTCTTGGGGATAAGTATTATCTCCAAGGATAGATAGATGACTTAAGAGGATCCCTCCAACAAATGGTCTATGGGTAGTCTTTGTCATCCTTGTTTGTCAAGATGTTGATCTTTGGTGAGAATTCCCACTTATTAAAATGAGGGCTAGGTTATCCTTACCATGGTGTTGGGAACCAATTTTCACCATGGTACATGCCCAAGGTGCCAATGAACTAGTTTTTACCATTGGATGGATTTTTTTAAGACTGATTAGGGATGGCTAGATGAAGATATAGTTTGGTAGATATATAGATGGAGGATGTTGATGCTAGGCATAAAATGTCTTGAGGTGAATGATGTTCATGGGATCATATAATTCTTCCCCTTCAAGTGTAACCAAATTGTAAGATCTCAATCCAATTTTAGAAATAATAATATAACATCCTAGCCAATTTGCTTCAAAATTTCCTTATCTCTATCTACATTAGTATTCTTTTAATTTTCTTTGAGGACTAGGTCACCAACTTCAAATTCTTGAGCCTAAATCTTTTTGAGATATTAATTTTTTAACTTATTTTGATATGTTCATAAGTGATTCAGAGCTTGTTGCCATTTTTCATCTATTAGTTCAATTTTTTGTAGGCACTCTTGTTGGAGATTATGATTAGTGATTATACTACATATCAAGAAATGAACAGAAGGGAGTTATAATTCCATAGGTAATAAAGCTTTAGTTTCATATATTAAGGCATAGAGGGTGGCCCCTATAGGTGTGCAAACATTGGTGCAATGAGACCATAGAGCTAGATATAGTTGAGTATGCCAATTACACCTAGCCTGATTGATAATTTTCTTCAAAATTTTAATTAGAGTCTTGTTTGTTGCCTCTGCTTGACCATTGCCTTAAGGATAGTATGGGGAAGATAAATGCTATGTGGTATAGTGTTTTTTACATAATGCCTCAATGTCTTGGTTCTTGAAATATTTTCCATTATCTAAGATTATGTTGATGGGGATGCCAAATTGGAAAATGATTTGGTTAAGAATTAACTTCGATATCTAGAGGCTAGTTATGTATGTTAAGGGCATTTCCTCTGCCCATTTAGTCAAATATTTTGTAGCCTTTATAATTAACTTATAACCATCTAAGGAAGTAGGATTTATTTTTCTAATCAGATCAAGGCCCCATATAGAAAAAGGATATGGAGTCATGATAGGATGCATCTCTTGCACTAGTTCATGAATATGATTTCCATTATTTTGACAAGCCCCACACTTTCACACATACTTACAGGCATTTAATTCCATGATCAACCAATAATATCCTATCTAGAGGATCTTCTTGGCTAGATACAATCCACCAACATTCCCTCCATAGATACCATCATAGACCTCTTTGATAGCTTGAATGGCCTCATCTGATGTTAGACATCTTAACAAGGTTTTGTCATAACCCCTTCAATAGAGCATGCTACTTAAGATGGTGTAATGGGTGATTTGGTGGATGAAGGCTTTATGTTGATGGAGATTAAGGTTAGGGGAAGGATATTATCATGAAGGTACTAGTAGAGATCATGGTACAATGGGAGACTCAAACTATCAATAACATATATTTATAGAGGAGCTAGTAACAAATGGGCTAGGGTGATTAATTGTTCAATCATAAAATTACCTTCCTAGACATCTTTAGGAAGGTCAATGAGAGAGCTTAGGGTGGCGATGGAGTCAGTTTCCTTATTTTTTTTATGTGGTACTTGTTCAAATGTGATGGATTGAAAATTAGCCTTTAATTGATCCACTAATTATTTATATGGGAGTAGTTTCTCATCCTTGGTTTGGGACTCTTCATTTACTTTTTTGATAATTAATTTTGAGTCCCTAGATACATGTAAATGCTAGATTTTCCATTGGATAGAAAGATGGATTCCTTCTATTAGGGCTTTACATTCTAAAATATTATTAGTATAGGGGAAAGTAAGATCAAATGCCTTAAGAATAAGATCACCTTGAGGGGTGACTAGGAGGATTCCTACCCTTGACCTATGAGTAGTGAAAATGAGCTATCAAAATATAATTTATAGATTTATACCTATGAAGTGTTCATAATGGACTCATCCAATAAAGGAGTGATAATTGGCTTAGTTGACTCTAATGGAGCTTCCATCAGTTCATCTATGATGACCTATCCTTTGATAGCCATTTGATGGATATATTCAATGTCAACCTCACTAAGCAGCATGACCCATTTTTCTGTGTGACCTATTAATGTTGACTTGGATAGGAGATATTTTAAGGAATTTATCTTGTAAATTATTTATATTCAATTATTGAACATATAATGCTAGCTTTGTTATGATATAAATAACATAGCTAAACATGACTTTTTAATAGGTGTATAATTTAGCTCATATGATATCAGTGTATGACTAAGATAATAAATATCCTACTTGTTTCCTTGATCATTATGCTATGCTGACAAGGCACCAATAGCATAAGGTCTAGTTGAGATATACAGGGGTAAAGTATTTCCCAAAATTGGTGGAGACAAAATAGGTGGATTTGTTATATATTGTTTAATATTTTTAAAATCCTTTTGGCATTCTTTGCTCCAATGGAAAACTACCCCTTTCTTGAGAAAGTGAGTAAAGGGATCACATTTATCAACAAGCTATGAAATGACTCACCTAATAGCCTAAAGCTTGCCTTGAAGACTATAAAGTTGATTAAATATTCATGGAAGTTGTATTTCAATAATGTCACGGACCTTTGCTGGATCCACCTCAATACCTCTTCTTGATATAATGAATCCTAGTAACTTTCTTGATGTTATGCGAAAGACACTTTTTAGGGTTCAACCATCAAAAACTCTATGGAGGACTACATGATGCTCAAACCATAGGTGAGACTTCCCTAAGATATCATCAACATAATCTTCCACTATATCATGTATCATGTCATGGAAGATGACAATCATTGCTCCTTGGTAGGTGCCCCTACATTTTTTAGGGTAAAAGGCATGACTTGATAGCATAATGTGCCCCATGGGGTGATGAATGCTATTTTGTGTTGGTCCTCAAGGGTAATCCTGATTTGATTGTATCCTAAGAAACCATCCTTGAGGGATAACATCTCGTATCTATTTGTCGAATCTAAAATCATATCTATATTTAGAAGTGGCAAATCATCTTTGGGGAATACCTTATTAATTTCTTAGAATTTAATACATATTCAAATTCTACCTTGAGGTTTTGAGATAGGGACAATGTTAAATATCTAATCAAAGTATTCAATGGGGTGAATAAATCCTGCATCCAAGAATTTTTGTTCTTCTTCCTTGACTAGTAATGCTACCTTTAGATGCATCTTACGTAATTTATATTTTATGGGTTTGGCATTGGGGTGGACATCAAGGTCATGGACTACTAATGAAGGATGTAGACTTGGCATATATTTGTAGCTCCATGAAAATACATCAATAAATTTTTTAAGAAGTGTAATAAGGATTTTGCACTTTTAGTGAGCAAGAGATGCCCCCAATTTCACAATATTTAGTTTTTCTTTAGTTCCAATGTTTATTTTTATTACATCCTCAATGAGTGAAGGAGATTGATCTTGTAGATAAGGGGGGTATTTGATCTTTGGCATGTCAAAGGTGATAATTTATATCAACTCGATATCAATGTTTGGATTATCTTCTGATTAAGTAGGGATGAATGGGATTTCATCTATATCTATGGAGAACCCCTCTTCATCTGACCTTTCATCATCATCTTGAGTGCTAAGTGATTGTTGTTCCCCAAAGTATGTTGATTCACACAAATTGATAGAAAATACTTTCTTATGATCTTTAGATGACATAAAATTTCTTGCCCCCATATATTCAAGAATGGCCTCATCCTTTTGAAATATATCAAAAGTAGGCTCTTATTTAGAATCCTAGTCCATGAGGGATGGGTAATGGAGGGAGATGTTGATAGTGGATATATGGGTGTTGAGGAAGATGTTAATGGCAACCAACTCTTTAAATCAAATACAAATAAAACATGTCTCAATATCTTCATCAAGGAGAGTTTACTCATTATTCAAGATAGAATCCATAATGATATTGATAGGGTCATCAAAATATGGCTTGTACCCTAGACCAAAGTAGGATGAATTGTCTTAGAGACTGATAAGCTCTAGTTGACCTTGTTCTTGTCTTCCTGGTCCTTCTCCTTTATAGTTCATATTCACCATCATATGGTGGACTTTGGGATAAATTTACTTGGGTGAAATGAAAACTTCTTAATTAGATAAAAGCTAGGAATCATCCCTATCTTCAATATATTCATCATATAAAAACCCTACACTTTCAAAATATATTAGCCCAAACTAATACGTGATAGGTTTATTTTCCTTTATATTGAGGGACCCGTAGCTTTGAGGAGATAAAAAAATATGGCCAATGTAGAGGTTATTATATTCATATTTACCGTAGTTGATGGATGGGATTTTCAACTTGCTAAAGTCTAGTGTTAAGATATATGTGGATGTTAGTTGATCAAGGGAAATGTGCTTTGCAACTAAGGGACTAAGAATAGAATTCTCAGTGTCTTGAGATAATGATAGAGGAATGGATTGATTCATTTGGAAGATATGATGATCCATAACTCTATGAATGGTGACTTCTAAGCCTAAATGGGGAAAACTTAAACACTAATGAAGAGTACAAGGGACATATTGTATTTCATGGATCTAGGGTCTCCTGAGAAGCAAATTCTATGGTATGTCCATATTAACCACATGTACCAAGATTTGATGAACCATAGGTCCCAAAATGATAGGAAGGTAAATAGACCCTACTAATGGTCATTCATTGTCATCATATGCTTTTATCACTATGAGAGTGGGTCTAAGTGATGATTTAGAGTATCCTAGTTTCTTCAAGAAGTCCACATTACATAAGTTGACTCCTAATCCTCCATCTATAAGGATGCAAGATACACGGTGATGACCAATGGAAACTTCAATGTATAGTGGATAATTATGGTGAGGGCTAGCTGGTGGTAAATCTTGAGTATTGAAAGTGAGTTTTTAGGATGGGGATAAATGAGCTACTAGTACTTGAAACTAGTTTTTATCTAGATTACTAGGCACCTTGAGATCATTGAGTACTTGGTTTAATATTTCCCTATGTAAAGTCAATGTTTTGAGGAGTTTCATAATGGAAATTTAAGTAGGGTTATTTTCTAGATATTGAATAATATCATAACATTTATCAGACCCATTTGTAGTTTTCTTATAGTTATTCCCCCTTGGTGCAGTAGAGGAAGTGGATGGCTGTTGGGATGGTGTTGTCAGAATGACTATTTTGTTGCATCGGGTGGTGATGGTACAATCGGTTGTGGTTAGGTTAATTTTAAAAATAAGAGATGAGGAGTTAGCATATGTAGGTATTATTCATATTTTAATAGTATTAATATAGTGGTAGGGAACTCTATGGTTGTCAGTGAAATTGAATGAGGATACCTGTCCTTGGTCTTGTTGTGGTCTTTGATTCTTTGTTCATAATTTGGAAGAGGATCTTTATAAATACCCAGCTATCCATTTCTTGATTGACTAGGGGTGGGCTCTCCTTCCAACTCTATATCTCCCTTTTTGATTAAATCTTGTACATAGTGCTTTAATTGTATACAATTCTTAGTATCATGTCTTTTCACCCTATGTAATTTGTAATATTCATCATCATGATACCACTCTAGTTTAGGTTGGTGATTATCCATGAGCCATATTTCTATCAAAGTAATCATATTGACAATAACCAACTATTCTAAGATAGTTTTCAATGGGATCCCCAAACTTGTAAAATACCTTTTGCCTGTACGAGGTCTTGGCTTACCTCAAGGAACTTTTATGGAAGAAACATGAGACTATGATGGAGACCCTTTTTGTTAGATGTTTTGGATGTGACATGCTTGCTATTTAGATTCCATCACCCCATTGCCTACAATATTCTTATTCTTATTTAAGACCTTGGGTTTGTTTGAAAAGGAATTCTCTACATTTGGAGTGTTCTCATTATGAGAAAATAAATTGATTTTTCCTTTCTCTATGAGGACCTTTTCAATTTGCATTCCCTTTTTTATAATCTCATCAAAAGTTTTTGCACATTATAATTTTAGCTGATACTTCAATTTTGCATTGAGGTTATCCACAAATATTTTGGCTAACTCCTTTTTGGGTATAGTACACCTCAATTAGCTTGTCAATGCTTGCTATCATTGTAGGAAATAGATAAGGCTTTCCCCATTTCATTACTTTATGTAATAAATGTCAATAATGGATATGTCATGTTCTATATTAAAATAAAAATGCATGCTGAATTGCTTTGTTAATTATCTAAAACATGAAATTGACCCCTTAAGAAGATGCATGAACCATTCTAATGTTGTCCCTATTAAACTTTTGGGGAAGAGCCTTAATAAGTAGGCATTTTCATATGATAATTCCTTGCAAGTGACATAAAATTATTGTACATGGTCCCTTGGGTCCCCCTTTCCTCTATATTTCTCAAACTTTGGGACCTCAAAAAGGGCCGGGGGGGGGAATAGGATTTGTAGAATGTTGATATCCAAGGGTGATGAAAAAAAATCATATTTATACTTGAAATCTTGGGACCAAGGATCCACATATTAGAGGGTTTATTTCATCATCTTCCATTCTTGGGTGAAGGTAGGATCCCCAAGAGGATTAATGATTTGATTATGGATTTCTTGTGGGGCATGGGTATGATGGTTATTGTTGGTGGTATTAATGGTATGACTTATGTTATTAGTATTTTTTTTAGCATATTGGGGTTTTGGGCATTGTGGGAAGTGTTGGTATTATTGTGTTGTGTGGATGGTGGGAATTTATTATGAAGGAGGAGATTGATTTGTTGTATAAGTTGATCCAGGCAGTCTTCAATGGTAGTCTATCTCCTATTAGCCTCAACATGATGGTTGACAAGAGGTGGTTTTTGGTCTCTTTCCTTTAAAAATCCATGGTCTACTTCTTGATGATCATTTTGTTTTGGGGATTCTGATGGGTGAATGATATTGTTTAAAAGAGTGTGATCATAATTTTTTGGCAAGGTGCCCTTGATTTCTATAGTTTGGGCTAGCACTTCATCACTGTTTTCATATAAGTATTGGTTGATGAGATGATGAACACCATCATTATTGAGGAGGTTATTTCTCTCATTTTCAGCCTAAGGTGTAGGGATTTCACTATCAAAATCCTCATATTCTTGATTTAGGTCCATGATTTGCCCCCTAGTATTTTTATCTTGATTAGAACCTTGTCCTAGGCAAAATTGAGCTCATGTTTTGATAACTATTTTGAAAGGTTAAGAGGATGAGATGTGATGAGGTGTGGTTGAGGAGATTTTAAATATAATCCTTGGTCAAAAGATGAGACTACTAGTGGCCAAGGAGAATATTGATGAATGAGGTAACCAAAAATTATCAAGAAACAAAGGTCTTTTAAGAAATCAATCTAGAAAAGTCAAGAGAGGATGATGGGATTAAATAGTTTAGTCAACTAGAAAGTGGACAATATGATGGGTGATATGAGACACAGACACCTAATAGGAATAAAGGATAGTGATGGGTGATAGATTGATATCTTATAAGGCTATGTTCAATATTAATTTCAAGTTGTGATAGGATGATTAATGATGTGTGGGAAATGAGTGACCACAAATAGTTTGATCTTTTATCCTCAACTAATATTTAAAAAGGTGATAAGGAGAAGTGGATGATGATGTCTGAGATGTGATAGAAAAATGTTTGGACAAGATCTAGTACTCAAGTCAAAGGAATGATGGGGGGATGTTAGGATGATGGTTATGCACAAAAGGGGTTGGAATAAATGGTATGTGGGTATGGGTGGATTTTTTGAATGGATAATCTAATGAGGATGGGTGGAAAAATGGGAGTGGATTAAATTATTTCATAAAATGGATTATGTGGGTGAAGTCAATCACATAGATATGGTAAGGAGGACAAGAATTGATGAGGGATGGCTAATGGTAAAAGGGTGATACTAGGTAGATAATAAATGGAGGTATGTGATTGTGATGTATGGAATATAGATAAAAGTGTGATGATACAAGGATGAAATGAGAAAAGGTATATATGTGGGTGAGATTCTAGAAATGGAAGGATGTAAGGATAGAATGAGTGGGAAAATGGAAGGTGAATTATGAAAGAAGGGAAATATTTTCAAAAGGAAGTTATGGGATGATGATTAGAGAAGATGGGCTTTTTTAAGTGCTATGAAGGTGATATAAAAGGGAGACCTATGTAGGTGCAATGGATACATGGCTGAAATTATAATGGAATAATAATGATAATGAGATACGGATGAGTAGCCTAATCAAAATGGGTAATTATGATAAAAAAAATGTATATTATGAAGGAGAATGATTAGTTATGGATGCATGAAATGGATGGTTAGGATACAAAATATGGGTC
Organism: Torreya grandis; assembly: GCA_037957365.1. Taxonomy (NCBI): domain Eukaryota; kingdom Viridiplantae; phylum Streptophyta; class Pinopsida; order Cupressales; family Taxaceae; genus Torreya; species Torreya grandis. The sequence goes on from JARHVA010004551.1 coordinate 75,434, forward strand.
ACAAAATGGAAGGTAAATATATGAAGGATAAGAGTATGATGTGGGGTAAATATGATATGTATGAGTTAGTGGATACAAAGGATAGGTGGGTTGATAGTTAAATGATTTAATATAAAAGAATATGGGGTAGATAATGTGTGGTTAGGATATGTAAAAATATGGAATGGACAAGATTGGGGGGGGGATATGGAATGGGGATAAGAGGAGATGAATTATGTGACTATCATGGCTATGGAATTAATGATGTATGGATAGTTATAGATGACTAATGCTAGAAATAAGATTAATAATGTGTAGGAATGATCAAGGAGTGGATAAGATATATTATGGAGGCACGTGGGAAAGTGTGTTGTGATGCTCAAAGAAAATATGGATGAATGGGGCACTTATAGGAAAATGGGCCTATGGGGGTGAATAAAAGGAAATAATGAGATAGAGAAGGTGTGATGGAAGAATAAATAAGTCAAAATTAGGAGGCAATTAAGGATGAATATATATAAAAGGAGACTATTATGAATGTCTCTAAGTATGGTGGATAAAATGATATTGATCTTATATGGCTTAATGGATGATATAAAAATAGGTGGGTTAATGGATACTTGATGTGAAAGATGGATTATGGAGATTAAGGTAATTACAAGAAGATGGGATGAGATGAGGAAAATATGGGTGGATAAATGGATGATTGATATGAAAGTTAGGTTAGAATAATTACAAGAAGTTAGAATAAATAATGAATGATAGATGTGAAGGGTGGACTATATGGATATAATGGATTGTGTGGTGATAGGATGATATAAGGGTAATATGGATGGAGGGATGAAAAATAGATGTGAGAAATGGACTATATGGATAAAGGAATTAAAGTAAAATATGATGACTTAAGGATAGAATGGGTAGATTAATGGATGAAAAATGGAGTATGAGGATTAAAAAAGTGAGGAAATGGGCTGATATAAGTATAAGATTGGTGGATAAGTGGATGATTGGTATACGAGATGGATTATAGGGATAAAATAATTACAATAATATGTGATGGAAGGGGGATATTATGTAAAATAGGTTTTTTCTAAACTATTGATAACTTTATGAGGCTATGGATGGAGGTCAATACTAGGGGGATATAGGAATGAGATGAAAATATAATGGGAATAGAGGGTGAAAAGAATGGATAGAAAGTGGATAATCACTATATGTGGGATGCTATGTGATATAAATAGGATGGTCAATATAAGGCAAATGGGGAAGACATGTGTTATGGAAATGAATAAGGTGTGACAAGAATATGAAATGGAAGTGGATATTAAATAATTTTGGAATAGAGGAGAGAATGCTTGTAGTAGGATAAGGATTTAATTAAATTTCACAAGGAAGGATGTGGGAAGATGATGGTGCTAAGTAAGATGGATCCTATAAAGTGTGGGTAGGATAAGGAAGTGATAATGATGTGAATATAAGGATATGGGGGAGTGAGATGGTTAAAAGGGATATGGAAAGAGGTACTAGATGCTAAGTTATAGGGGATGGGTATAGATACAAGAAACACTATTAACTAAGTGTAGGATGATATAATGTGATTATGGGGGGGATATATGATGGCCAAAATATTGTTCAAAATATACAAATTATTAAGGAAGAAGGATGATAAAGAATGTGGACTAAGGTAAATGTTATGGAGTGAAAAAGAGAGATGATGTGATAGGGATAGTTAAGATGGGATTATGATGGGATGAATGAGATGAATAAATAATGATGGGATAATGGAAGTTATATTATAGGTTTTATAAGGTATACACACAAAAGTTATAGGGGTGGTCAACTTGGATATCAAACAAAATGGGTCTTGTCACAACACACAAACGATCATGCATAAGTATAGCCCTAATTAATAAACTGTATGGGAGTGTAACATGATGTACACACCATCTAATGGCTACACAAGTGAGGTTTTAGGTAGGTGACAAATTATAGAATTGATTGAACCCTCTTAGCCTTGTTTGTTCCTGATGGTCACTTGGGTGCTAATATTGACATTGGTAGTGGAATACTTATTATGTTCATAGTCCCCTACTTCAAGGTTTACATAAGGATCTAGGGGATTCCCCTATATACACAATGGTACATTGCAGATGAATTCTATGTAAGAGGCTATCTAATTGCCCTAGGTATATGAACTTGATCATCCCTCACTCCATAAAACACTTTATGGGGAATTTTGCTTAGGCCTTAATGACAAGCTATCCTAATTGTTATAATCCACTAAAACATGGAGTGTGGTTAGTGTTTGATGGTGAAATGCATGACACTAACCCCTAAAAACTAATATGCATGCATGGTGATGATATCCACATCATGTGCAATTATAACGAAGAGCTTAAACAAATAATTAGGCACATGATACAATTAATTAACCATTGTAATTACCTATACGAGTTTCACATGATAAAAAATATTATGTACAAGAAAAGGACACACACATAAAATAATCCAATATTTATAAAAAATTATCAAAGAAGACAATAATTAATCTAATGATCAATAATTTAACAACTATGATAAAATGTTAAACAAACTAATAAAAATGGAACCCCTTCCTATAAACACTAAGGTTAAAAATACAACACAGGTGCCCCAAAAATCCTCAAAATCTTACAAAAAATATTAGTTATCTCAGATATGCAATCCCACCAACACACAAGGTAATCCCTTAACTAGAATGAACAATCCCACTAGTAGTCTTCAATACCATGAGTAGATAATGGTGGGATTGTCTGATAAATGCTATGGTTATTGCTATGGTTAGACAATACCAATAGTAGAATAGAAAAAACCACTACAAACAAATAGATTAAAATAGTAGTATTGCAAGACTTAAACTATCTATGCAGATTTGTCCTAAACAACCTAAAAATGTATATAGACTACAAAATAATTATAGGTCCTTGTTTTTAATAAAATTAGTAATTATCAAAGGATTGCAAAAGCCTAAACTAATACTAAATATTATATTTTTAAATATCATGACTTTGAATAACAATACCACTAGTTACAGGGCAATCTCACAACTATATAAGTAGCGACATTACGAGATTTGGTTAAACTAGCAAGATGAGTTAATAGTAGCTTCTCTTAAGTATAATAAAACCCTAAAAAATAGACTATCCACTGTAAGGAAACATTCAAATATCAAAATGATAGGAAGTAATCTATAGTAAGGAATGTTTACAAGGTAGGTTATTGATAAAAAGATGATGCTTTAGGAACTTACAGGCCATATATCACTTTCTGATTGTCAAATAGAGTCTAGGTGCAATATTGATGAAGATCAAGGATGATAAGGATAGAATTTTATTAGTTCCTGATAGTTAAGCAATACTTATACTAAGAACAAAAATATCATTACTTACAAGGTAATACTATTATTCCAAGAGTTGCAGGGTTGTCGAATATAAGCAAAACCTTCCCTTTGTTCCAAGATGATGTCTTCAACTTCATTCCTACAAATAATTCTAGAAACAAAGGGGGAAAAACCTATAGAAGCACAAAGTAACCAGAAATGGTAGATAATATGGTCTTAACAACTAGTTCTTACAATATCGCTACTCAAATCCACGTTACCATGAATGGCATGGCAATATCGCTACTGGTGAAGTGTCAAGGTTATTTGATATATTTGAATAGCTTAGCTCTATAGAATAATTATGGATTATATTACACACCATAGACAAAACACCTATAGAGGAGTTCACTGTTAGCCTAATAGATGTTAAAATGCAAGATTCTTAACAAGAGTTATAATACCACTACTAGATTCATCAATACCACTATTAGCAATGCAATATCATGACTAATAGAGTCATGGTATTTTCAATACTAAAACCTTAATAAAACCCTAACCACTAATTGTTAACATATAATACCTTGATTAGCACTAATGATACTGCTACTGTAATACCATGACTTGTAGAGCAATACTATGACTTTCTTGAAACATGCAGAAAACATAAAATTTGGGCTTGGTTTCGCTTCTGGTTGGTCCCACAATCACCTAAAATGATTCCATGAAGAGTGTTAGCCTAGATAAGGGAGGTTGGTCTCACTGTGATCACCAAAATGTTCACCAATTTGGGGATTCTTGAAATATTATCAAAATGACAATACAAACCCAAAATCAATGACACCAATAAGAATAGATAGAAAAGGTAAATCAGAATAGTTAGAGAATTCTTACCATCACTTTTACCATCTCATAGCTGTATTCCAAGACTTGAAACTTTTTTGATTGAGCTTGTAGTCTTCATTGTTTGATTTCTTGTAGTTTCTTGGTAATGGCTTCTAAGAAGACTATGGATGTTGGTCAATGGCTTGAGTGCTTAGATGCTAGTATGGATGTGCTTAATGGATCACTTGTGCATTAGTTCATTAGATTGATCAAATGGGATGTAGTTTATATTTATAGGTCTATGAAGGAAGATATATGGTCTAAATTTGAATTTGGGCCATCAAGATCTAGGTTGAAGGATTTTCAATGGAATTTTTAATTTCATGTAATCTTCTAAAATAGAAAACTCCAGAGGGAAAGGGTTAAAATGGAGAGATTTCTAGAATTCTCCAATTCTAGAAATCTCTTCATAGGGTTTTAGAGGTCTAGGAAAGGCTACTGTAGGGTGGTGGGAGGGTAGTTAGGATTTTCTTGAATTTTAAATTGGCTATTGGGATTTAGGGGGTAGGTTAGTAGGTAATAGGTCTTGTTAAGGGTTTTAATGAAGGAATTGATTTGTCTTAGGATAAGATAAATGTTATATGGGATATTGGATTGGGTATGGAAATTATGCCAAGGGTTAATGTGATTAGGAAGTGGGGAAATTAGGCTAAATTAGTAAGAATTAGTATAATTAGTGGGGTGAACACATTTTAATGCATACACACACTTTGTTATTGTCAGTTAGGCTAATAAGGCACTTCTTCCACTCACTTGGACACCTCCATGACATCATTAAAAAATATCTAACAATATAATCCATTAGATTTATAACTTTTCCTAGATGATTGTGTGAATAACTTATTTTTATACCTTTTATGCCTCTAAAAGCTGAGTAGTCTAAGATATTTTTGTTAGGGTTTTATCAAAAAAAAAAAAATTTGTACTCTCTTACCTTTAAAACCTAAGATACATTGATAACTTAAAAACATGCACTAAAATTAGGGGTTGTAATAGGTTGATCTGACCTTAATAACCCATTGGTGATTGACTACTATCTATGTATCCAATACTCTAAGGAGGTAAATCAGTACAATGTAGTTCTCTTACCTAGAGTGAATTTGAAATTATGCTTATTTGAAAATATATGTGTAGCTATAAGATATATTTGATACTTTACAATAATAATTATTTTACTTGATTTAGATGGATATTGAGTTAGACTATTACTAGTCCTTCTGGTTATCTTGAATTTGGAATGAACAGGGTAAATTTTCTCAATAAGAAGTGTAAAGTCTTAAACTAAGTGAATATAAAGTGTCATTAATGAGTGACTCTTGAAATGTATTTATAAAAAAAAAATATTGAGAAAATACCTTTAGCCAATGATGCAAAATGTGAAAGAAGACCCAAAAGGATGTTTTGAATTTCATAAACTAGTCATTATTTGGTAAGGTATGTAGCTAGTCTATGTGGATAGGAGCATAGTACACTCCTATCACCTAGCATAGACTTGTCAATAAGAATAAAGGACACTGGTCCTAAACTAAATATATTGTAAAAGGGATTTTATACATTTTGATCATTTAACAACAAAATTTATTTGTGATAGTAACACAAAACAAACGATCAAGCTCGCATATATATAGACACATTCCAAATTAAATGACTTGTCCAAAAATACATGAATTTTATTCACCATTCCTTTAAACATACATATATATATATATATACATAGATATATATATATATATATATATATACATACATATATATATACATACATATATATATATATATATACATATACATATATACATATATATACATATGTATATGTATATATATGTATGTATGTATATATATATATACATATATATGTATGTATATATATATACACACACACACACACACATATATATAGATATATATACATATATATACATATATATATATATATATATACATATACATATATATATATACATATACGTATATATATATATACATATATATATATACATATATATATATACATATATATATATATATACATATATATATATACATACATATATATATACATAAATATATATATATATATATACATATATATATATACATACATATATATACATACATACATATATATATATATATATATATATATATATACATATATATATATATATATCTACATATACATATATACATATATATATATATACATAATATATATACATTTATAGATACATACATACATACATATATATATGTGTGTGTGTGTGTGTGTGTGTGTGTGTGTGTATGTATATGTATATGTATATGTATATATATGTGTATATATGTGTAATGTGTGTGTGTGTGTGTGTGTGTGTGTGTGTGTGTGTGTGTATAATTTGGAATGTGTCAATAATTAACATTGTCAATTACTTTTGATCAAATTTATGTCTCTACACTTTCATGGGAGGTTTATTCGCAACACCTTAAATATTTACCACTTTATTATCATAGACAAATTTTAAGTGTTGATCAAGATTGTATTGGATTTATTTATTTTATTGATCCATGGTCATCCATACAATACACAATGTGTCATTATCTAGTAATAAATGAAACCAATCTAACATAGTTTGAGGAGCAATAATGAGATTTAAGTTAATGCCACCAAGAGGAATAATATTTATGTCATCGTATCCTCTAATACATTTGGTTTAAATGGATAAATATATTCATGTAAATGAAATATTGATATTGAATTACAGTGTACATATATTGATATGTGAATGATTATCTACCATGATCTATTTTGATAACCTCAAATGCATATCTATGAAAGATCTAGTTAACAATGGACCATTAGTAAAATAATAATTTGGAATCACATATCTATAAAATATAATTATAGGAGGAATATTAAATTTTTAATTTACCATGCATATGAATCCATTAAGGATATGATGATTGAAAACATGTGAAGGTTGCTTTTGAGTTGTTATATGAACATCATATTATTTTTTATATGAATTAAAATGATTTAGTAGAGTGTTGGTAAATATTCGAATATAAATATTAAGAAACATTTTTTTTGTCAAATGTTTATTTATTTTTAATTTCGTTTGGAAATTTTAGGAGAAACAAAATAATTATTAAGACCAATTTGAGAAGGAAAATGTGTATTCATCTAAGTATAACAAATGAAAGGAGAATAAATAGTATAAGAATTAAATATATAGGTCACAATAGTTGGCATGATATGTGAAACTCTATAAGGTAAAAAATTAGAAGAATGGAAAGATTCATTATTAGTTGAAAAAATTATTTCTTTAGGTGTAGTTTATTTACTTAAAGTTTTATTTTTTTTCATATACCAATGCATCTATTTTATTGGAATATTGTGAGATATATGTTTGAAACACATCCTTAGCATGATCACTCAAAGTAATAGAATTTAATTCATTGACATGTTAATTATTCATATATTTTAGATTTATGTCTTTTATATTTTCATCAATAAAAAAAGAATCAACCTCACTAACAATTTCCATTTTATTTTATATTAAAAAATATTACCAATCAAAGGAAGGTCTGACAATGCAAAGGTTTTGGGATTCAATTTTGTGCTTCTCCTAATATAGGAATTATATTTAATCATATTTTATTGCATAAAATGTAAAAATATAGAGCATACAAATAAGGGTTTAAACTAAACATAATGAGCTATGGATAATAAATTAAAAACATGTAATCACAAGCCTATATAAATTAGATCCATATAATAAATATCTGACCTTAGAAGGAAAAGAATTATACAAAGGAAAGTGGGTATATAGAAACACTAGATAGAATATGATAAAATATGAAATATGAGAACTCTAAACATAGGAGTTGTAAGATGACATGGGTTCACCAAAATATGAAAATCTAAGGGATTTAGGTTCAACAAAAATTTAATAGAAATTTCACAATGGTCAATATATAGAAAACTAATCATAAACAAGGGTGCACTTAAATATGATTAACTAAGGTTAGATAACACCATAAATATATATAAAATGTGTGAAAGGGATAATTTTTTTTTATAAATTTGGCAAGAGAAGTTCTTAGATAGATACCTAAATTCATACTTACTTTTGCAAAGTCAAAGGCTAAAATTTACTCAAACATGGTTTGCAAGTATTCTTGAGGTAGATCTAAAAATTTGGTGTAGAACAAATAATTCCAAAAAATAAAGAAAATATGAAGGGATTGGTTTTAGTAGTGACCAAGATAGAACATATAAAATTTATAAACATGGTTTGATTTTATTTAAAAATAATTAATATCATCCTAAAATTTGGAAAAAACACTCATCTGTGTGTTGTAATTTTTTTTAAAAAATTGAAGAATTAATGCATAGAACTTCCAAAACATCTTGATTTTATCCAAGCCTTAATACACTCCTTGATACCTTGAAAGATAATAAAAAATTGGTGTAGTTATGAGTTATCATCCTCAGTCAAACACTATTGTTAGACATTTTATAAATCAAGACTCATCCATTCTAACAAGTGTTCTAATGTAGTATGAAAATACTAATTATTTTTCTTAGATGTGAGTTGAAAGAAATTAGTAGATTATATATTCTCTTTGGATATTATTCAGAGTGTAAACACTTCAATATATCATAAAATAAATAAAATTAGATTGAAATAAATCAAGTGAGTTTCCCTCCTTATGAATTTTTATCCTTGATGCATTAGCATGTTTGTGTGTGTGTGTGTGTGATGGTGTTTAATTTATTGTTCCCAAAATCAGCTATGCTCATTTTTGGAACAACCCCTACGAAACTTATTCATTTCATGTTTTTCACTCTACGTTCATCTTTTGAGGCAAGTTTTTTTTGATCTCGTGTTTGGTCAACTGGCATCATTAAAAGTTCATGATGTTCCCTTATTATTATTTCCCAAAAAATTTGAAAATCATTATGATCTTGATGCAATCAGATGACAAAATTTTTGCTTTTTCAAGTCAGGTTTTTTTTGAGTTTGCATGCAAGGGAGACAATTTTTGCCACCACTGCATGTGGTTTTAATTTTCTCATGCAAAGGCGGTGATTTTTGCCACCCTTACATCCTTAATGTAGGAGCAGTGAAATTGACCGCCCTTGCATTTTCCAATTCATTTCATGCATGAGTGGAAAAATTTGCTGCCCTTGCATCCCTTTTTTTTTAAACCTCACATGTAGAGGCAAAAAAAAATTCTGCCCTTGCATGATCTCGGTTTTTGCATGCAGCATTATTGGCCATGCACACTAAGTGGTTAGGGTTGATTTTCACCCCATTTAATCCCTTTCTACTTTTTTTGTTTCATTTCTCTTTGCATCTCCTCCTCCCTACGTTTGGATGATTAGGCGAACAAGTGGAATTGAGATTTCCTTAGATTCGAGCATTGTTTCACAATTATTAGGTAAGGTGTTGCATTTCTATTCTTCTTATTTTGGTTTTGTTTTGTTTTATTATTTTTCTTCTCTTCTCCATGTTGTTTTCCCTCTTTTCATTCTAGGTCTAGGTTCTATTTTATTTTTGTCTTCCCCTTTCCTCCATTCTTTCCCACCGATGAGGCAATCTAATAGCGGAATTACCCTCTTCCACTTCTTCCCCCCATCGGCCACTCTAGCCTGTGTAATGGTGGCAAAAATTGCCACCCTTACACAATCTACCTTTACCCATGTAAAGGTGGTGGTTTTCATCACCATTACTACCTTCCATTCTTTCTCATGTAAGGGTGGCAAAAATTGCTACCTTCACACAATTCCTCCCTTGCCATTTCGTGTAAGGGTGATGATTTTTACCACCCTTACACAAAAATACCAAAATATGCAAAGGCAAAGAAATTCACTGCCAATGCACAAAATTAAATCTTCCAAATGTGCATAGGTGGTAAAATTCACTATTGATACACATTTACCTTTCTTCACGTGCATAGGTGGCAATTTTTTCTACCTGTGCACAACCCAATGACTTACTTCCCAACATGCATCAGCAAAAAAAATTATTGTCGATGCATCCTTCTTTCTTCAATATGGACAAGCAATAATTTTCACTGCCTATACACAATGACAATCCCCAACATGTAAGGGTGGCAATTTTTTCCACCCATGCATACTTTTCTTCCAATTTTTACTAACTCTACGAAAAATTTATTTTTCCTATTTTTTGAGCCCACTTCACTTTAAATTCTTGACCTACTTACACCTTAGCCCTTTCAAGTACATTTCCCTGGTCATGATCATCCAATGTGCAATTTTCTTAGATTGCCAAATATTTCCCTTAATTGTGCAATCATGATTCTTATCACAAGTTCTCTTTAAGATCCTTCTTTGTCAATATACTTTCGACAAAGGCTCATCCCAATGATTGAGGTTTCTCCAAAGAAGTCGAAGATGATGAAGAACCAATATCAAGGTGTTTTTCCAATCACCTTGATTACTTCTAATGTCGACGACATTAGGGATACAAAGATCGGGCACGTAGATATGGCCGAGTTCATAGAGAGAACCAAGGCAAACAATCCTAGCTCTAAAATGAAGAGGATAATTGAGAGAAATATTCAATTAGTCTCCTCTTTTCTTATGATGACTCATCACATAGAGTTCCTTCTCTAGTGCACCTAGTTCTACAACAAAGATACCAGGGTCGTGGTAGATGCTAGTGCCAACATAGTAATTCGACTAGACCCTGAGTTCATTGATAAAGTGTTCATGTGCCCTCCTGCTACTGAAGTGCTGAAGATTGACTTCATTGAAGCATAAAAGGAATATGATAAAGATCCTAAGAAGGCAAAGAAGGTGATCAACAATAGATGGCTCAAAACTCCTAGAGCAAATTTGTCTAGATGGCCATAGAACTTTCCAAGGAGTGACTTTATAGAAGAGGTTGGCAACTTAATTACTCTTCTCAGTAGAGTACGAGATTTATCTTCTTCCTCAATTTCATGAGTGGATGTATCCCTTCATTAAAGTAATCCTCCAAGGTAAACAAGTCATTTTTTTGGGGGAACAAATTATCAATGCTCTGCATGAGTAATTAACAAAGGTGTCTACTACCTCAAAATCCTACATGACTTCATACCTAGTATACATTGCAGCTCCAATGAAAACCTTCCTAGGTCTAACATTAAAAGGAGACAAAAAAATGACCCCGGTATATCAATATTACCCTCAGTTGACATTGAAGGGTTTAATCCATCATTTTAGGAGGGTAAATGATGCCTTCACAGTATTTTTGTGTCTTTTTATCTTCAATTAGAACAAAAAAGAGTCTTAGATGAATCTTAGACTATCATGAACAACTTTAGGTGTATGTTCTTGCAGTTCTCTTCTTTTTATTATCTGTGGGTTATATTTTTCCAAAGTTATCCCTATATGCTCCTAAGATTTCCCTTAGATAAATTGGTCTTGATGGAGATGTGTAAGAAAATTATTGTTGTACACAATAAGTAGATGGAACTTAAGAAACCCATATTCAGGTTTCCAATTGAAATTGGTAGGTTCTCAATATTGACCGATACAAAAGCTAGGGTAATGGAGACCGAAATGCAACTTGTAACTATGAATCATTTCAAAAGGAGGCCCAATTTTGACTACAGAGGTGTGAAAGACATGATCAGGAGGAAGACCCAGTTCCATGAACCCATGGTTGAAGATATCTAGATTGATTTGAGGACAGTGGAAGATATCAGAAAGATGGACTATAGTAGATTACATCTTGAACAAATAGAATATATGGGGCTCACTGATAGCCCTACAAATCTAGTAGATGACAAAGATTAGATTAATAATAGGTATCATGTTGAACAAATTGCCAACACTTCTCTTCCCCTGACCTAATGGTCTCAAAAAGAGTTGACCTCCTTGAGGATGAGATTCAAACCAATATTGGCAAATACCAATGATTGGCTAGCAAATAAAGGAATCACCTTAAAAGAGTTCATCATGAGATCAAAGGGCAAATTTCAAGAAGAGACAAAGAGGAGAGTGGAAAATAGAATAAAGAATAAAAGTGATGTTCCTTCTCCTTCTAGGCCCCATAAGCCTAAGATCATTTTTGTATCAAAGAAATTAAAAGTTACAAAGAAATATCTAGAGACAATAGATATGGAGGTTGAGAAACAAAGCATCGAAGAACCAATAGTAGGGTAGATGTAAATAGATGATAGGCTTACAGGTCGACAGTGAACATAAACTCTATCTCCACAAGAAGGTGTGTAGCTAGTCATAGGAATTTCTTCTTCTCTACCCCACTCACCTAGTTCAACTCCTTCGCCTATTTCTCCAATCAATATTCCTTCTTCTAGAGCCACCTCTCCTTCTAAATTTAGTTTTGGTGACCCTCAAAGTGCTTCTGGAGATGTTCTTTGTTTATACGGATCCATCCCCAATTTGTCATCTCCATCTTTTAACATTGGAGATAGTTTTACCCTTGATCATTCAGTGGTAGGTGTGGTTTTAACTGATACTACACCCATTATTCCCACCAGTAGTGTGGGTGCTACCCCAGTGATGCCAACTATAGGGATTGTTACTAATGTAAGTGCTTCTACTCTCCCACTATAGTTGTCAACTTTTACACCCAAAAGCAAAAAATAGGCCATCTCTCTAGATGACTTTAGCCTAGGTAAAATGGTGTAGGTGAAAGCTAAGACCCCCAAGAAGCCAAAGATCCTTTCCAAGATGACTGGAGATAAGGGGCACAAATTTTTGGAGATAGCCAAACCTCTAAAAGATGTGACTCTTGAATATTTTGATATGAGCAGATATTCTATCTCTCAAGTTGAGTTAGGAAAGATAACTCACAAGGGTGATAAGAGTGATTTCCAATTTGTGATGGACATTATGGTTCAAAAATTTGATAGGGATAGAGAAATGAAGGATCATTATAAGGCGATGGTGGAGAAATTAATGGCAATAATAAGGAGATTCATTTTTGCTCCAGAAGCGGTAACTCTAGAGGCTTTCTCTATAGACTATCCCATGATTCAAAAAGTAGAAAATACTTATCTAAAGGGGAAGGTACTTGAAGACTACTTAGATAAAATGCATGCACAAGGGATTTCCTTGTTCACAGAGTTGTTTGAGAAGACAAGTAAAATGAGGAAAGTAAGAATAGAATTGGATGATATTATCAATGTCATTTCTCAGGAGGTTGAAAGCACAGATAAATATATTAGTAGATAGACAGAGATGAAGGAGCTAAAAATATGTACCCTAGTATCAATCAGCATCATTGTCGATAGAGATTCTTATATTCAAACTAAAGAATCATTGATATATAGGATCTAGGTACTTAAGGAATTGATCAATGACATTGAATATTCTAAGGATGCTAGTGAATAAAGCGATATCAATCTGTTGCACAAATTGAAGGAGTTGCCTTGCAGACTTACCTCTCAAGACAACCAATTCATTTCAGCAAAATAAATGACTCAAGAGTTTAAAGATATGATCCAAAAGGAATTTGAGGAGAAAGCATTCTCAATGGCTTCTATGGATAATATCTTAGATAATTAGTTGACTCTAGATAATCTGAAAACCAAGTTAGCTAGGCATGCAAGATCAATCACAGCAGTGACAGATGCCATAGTCAGGGCTAAGGTGGTCTTCAAAAATACTATTGTACCAGACAGTATCAGGATATAGGCAACTATCACCATGTATAATGCTCATCTAAAGAAGGCTGGTGACAAAAAATAAATTGTTCTTCTATGATTTCTTCTCAATTTTTCTCATGCACTTTGTAATTGACTCAGGACATTTTCACATGTTCTTTTGTTATGTGTAATTACATGTAAAAATCTAGAAAAGTCCCAAAGTCAACAGAGACTCATCTTTGACTAAGTTTTAATATTTAAGTCTTTTCTCAATTTTGAAGGTTTTTCCCTATATATATAGAGGGAGCCTCTTTTGTAAAAATATCTTTTGATAATGGAGAGCAAAAACTCTGCTAAAATTGAGATGCTCCCTGAGACTTTGATCTTAGATTGTAAATCATATTTTCTTGAATAAATGAGAAATAGGTTAGTTTCAGACTTTGTGTTGGAATAATTTGTGTTACTTAGGAGATCGTTCTTATGTTCTTTTTCCTAATAATCTCTCATCTATTTGATTAAGTAAGCAAAGTGTGCATGAAAATTATTTGAAGATGTTTTAAATTTAATTATGAAGACTTTGAGCTGTTATAATTACCTTTAGTTCATGTTTTCCATGTTTTAATGGGAAAGATATTAGAAAGGCTTTGAACTAATTTTATCCTTTGTGATCTTACACTCTATTGTAGTTTTAGGTGAAGACTTTGATCTACACTTCACTCTACCATTACGTTCATTTCAAATCAGTAAAGGGAGAAATGAAAGACTTTGTGCTTTTGTGGGTTTCTCGTAGACCTAGTCACTATCTGAGAAGATTTTCTATCATTTACTAAACATCAATTCTGAAAGAAGAGAAATGCTTTCAATAATCAACTAGGATTTCTCTTTTGCCTTGTAAACATCATCTCTAATAAAAGAGAGATGGATGGTGTAATCTCACCCCTGAGTCTATTTTTAGTTCATTTTAATATATAAGTAGTTTATAGGGAACCCCCCCTTGATGAGAGGAGATACTTATCTCACTATGATGTGGTAAACCCATACTTTTTGCCATATAAATCTCCTTGTACTATGGTTGATATACCCATTTTGTCATCGATTGCTTGACAATAAAATATTCACCCAACAACATTTGGTGACTCTGTTGGGGATGTTATGTGTAGTCTGAAGCCTCAAGCTTTAGATTGAAGTAGTTCCTATCCTTATTCATTTCCATTTTATATCTATTTACATTATATAGCCTTATTCATACTCTGGTAGCTCCACACTCCACTAGAGACACGAACGTGCACTTTGAAGCCTCAAGCTTCAAATTGAATCATTTCAAGTCCTTATTTAGTTTTTCACTCTAGTAGATCCACCGTACATGCCAAGCTAGAGAGCTCAAGGTATTATTGATCCCATATTCAAGTTAGTGTGGAAAAATAATTTTGAGATCTCTCCTCTGCCATCTCATCTTCAACATGCTAGGATTTTTCATCCTACCAATGTCGGATCTCCAGTACCAAATGAAGCTTCTAGTCTTAGTACTAGTAGAGTTTTGTCTATACTTACCCCACCAAAGTTTGTTATCCCTCCTTTCAATCATCATCTCATGGCAGCCCAAGGTCCTTGGGGCAACTCCTTTGGTCCTCTCAATCTAACCCCACCTTTACAAAAACTACCTCATAGTTTGAGAAAGAATTTCCCCAAATTCTATGGTGATGGGAAAGTTCATCCTCATGAGCATATTGCTATCTTCTCCATAGCATATGGTGTGATAGGAATGGAATACGAAGATATAGTGGTGATACTATTTGTAGAAACTTTGCAAGATGCTACTGCTGATTGGTTTTATCACCTTCAAGCTCAAACTATAACTGACTATAATACACTCAAGGCCATGTTTAAGGCCAGGTTCAAACCCACTGAAGATGCACATGCCTTATTCTCTCAACTTATGCAAATGAAGAAGGAACCTCATGAACCTATGCCAGACTTCATTACTAAATTTAATAAGCTGAAGAACTAAATTCCTACGATAACTCAACCTACACCAGAGAATCTCAAGTGCTTTTCCTTCATCTCACAACTTCCTAAAGTAATTTTTCTATTGAGGTGATCTGGTCCTATGGATCTCATTGTGGCTCAAAATTTGGGTATCGAGGTGGAAGATGATCTTATCTTAGTAGGTAAGATCATAAAAGATTCCAATAAAAATAAATTTTCTTCATCTATTGAAAGTTCTTCTACGAGCACCACTGATCCTATGGTGCAAAAACTATCAAATGAACTACTAGCCTTGAAAAGACAAATGGCCCAAGGTATGTCTACTCCTCTTTATTGAGATATGCCAAGAAGGATGTTTCCCAATCAGTCATATCAAGGGAATGCTACCAAAAATCAAGGAAAACCAAATCACTTGCCTCCCCCACATGGGAAGCTTGCCATTGAAACAACACCTGCTAATTTAGTAGTTGGTTACCTTAAAGCTAAACATGATTCCTTGCTCCAACCTGAGTTATACTAAGAAGATGACACTAAATTCTTTGTAGAATAAGAATAAAAATTAGCTAGTGACTCCAATATCAGTTTCTTGAATTATCAAGATGAAACTAGAATCAAGGGAGAAGTGTTTGATGGATAATACAAGATTTTTACCAAGTCCAAAAACCAGTCAGCTTAATAAGATGACAAAGAAAATGTAGGAGAATAACCTCAACCAGTAGTTTCAATCACAAAATGGGGGACTTCGCTACCTTTCCAATCAAAGGACCCAGTGACTAATAAGAAAGTAAGTACCTCAAACCGTCCCGTACCTTCTACTTTTATCTCTCAAACCAGTGCCACACCCACTAAAGATTAGGATGATGGGCTCCCTCTCACTATCTCTACATCATTTCAATTATTTGATATAATTAATCATGCCAAAAAGACCAAGATTTAAATGACCGAGATCGAGTACTTGTGAGCCAATCCTAAACAGTTTGATAGGTTGGTCGCATATGTAAAAAGTAAAACTACCCCTATAGGACAAGATTTTCCAAAGGTGACTCATGAATCCTCTAAGAATAAATTCACCTAGAATAATATTATTGCTACTCCTCTTGTCACCCCTGGGAAAATAGAACCTTTTTATGTTTCCCTGTTGATAAATGGTCATAAATTGAGTAATTGCATAATAGACTCTAGAGCTTTTGATAACGTTATGCCTGCCAAGGTAGCAAATTCTCTTGGTCTTACTTTGGCTAAGACATTCGAGAGATGTTTATCCATAGAAAATAAGCAAGTCCCACTCCTGGGCCAAATCAAAGATGCCCAATTTGTGTTTGCAGCTTTTCTAGAGAAGAGGATCAAAATGATGATCTTAGTGGCCGATGTTCCAGCCTCTTATGGCATTCTGCTCAGGCACAATTTTTGAAAATATGTACGTGGAGAATTAAATATGGATCTGTCTGAAGCAAGGATACCTATTAAAGGTGTTATGAAGAAATTACTTCTTGAGAAAGAGTCAAAATATATAGTCACCCAAACATTAGATCCTGAAGCCCAAATTTTATTTGAATAATTAGGAATGGGTAATTATTTCTTGACTATCAAAGATATTTTCATCAAATCAAATGAAATTCCTTTTTAGTGATAATTCAGGAAATTCAGATGCAAAGTCAGAAAAATTGTCAAAGCAAAGTTTAGACAACCAAGAATCTTCCCTAAATAATGAAGAGAAGTTTTTGAAAAGATCAGATTTTGATAATGTTTGGATTTTAGAATTTGATGGCAGTTGCTCTTCTACAAGTTATAGAGCCAAAATTGTGTTTATCTCCCCTCAAGGAGAAATTTTTCCTTATTCATATAATTTGTAGTTCAATAACACCAATAACACTACTGAGTATGAGTCCTTGTTGCTTGGATTGAAAGCTACTCATGCTAAAGGTATTAAGGTTCTTCATGCCCTTAGAGATGTTGAACTAGTAGTTTGTCAGGTAAGGAATCTATACCAAACAAAAAATGTGACATTATCATAATCTTGTATGGAAATGCATTGAAAGTTTTGATGCTTTCAATATTTTTGTTGTGCCGAGAGAATGCAATGACCATGTAGATTCATTGGATGTCTCCGTGACCCTCATGATTCTCCAAAAAGACTTTAAAGGAGACAAGTACACTATTGAGCTGGTCTTTCAACCAAGTGTACCTAATAATTCTAATCATTAGCAAGTGTTCAATGGTGACAGTCAAATCATTACTTTTTTGGGAAAGATGGACAGCTTTGAAGATCTTTATTTTGAAGGAAGTGAATCCCCACCAAAGGAATCAGTTCCCAAATTAAATTCTCAAACTGGTGAAGAGTTCCTTCAACTCAAGGGAAATAAAATTCCAAAAGGTTTGGTTTCTCTCAAGAAATTATATGATAAGCAAGACAGCTATGTCAAGTAGTGACAAGTGGATTCAAGTTCCCCCAAGAAGTTTGATCAGATAAATTTGAGTATGGAAGAAAATCCCAAAATGGTCAACAT
Organism: Torreya grandis; assembly: GCA_037957365.1. Taxonomy (NCBI): domain Eukaryota; kingdom Viridiplantae; phylum Streptophyta; class Pinopsida; order Cupressales; family Taxaceae; genus Torreya; species Torreya grandis. Next base: position 93,758 of record JARHVA010004551.1, read on the forward strand.
TGGAAATTGTTACACTTATGATGAAAAGCTCAAATTCGTTGCTCTTCTTTGCCAATACATTGATATTTTGGCATATTCTTATGATGATTTGAAATCTCTTAGGCTTGAAGAAATTTGTCATGAAATTCCTCATAAGGTTGGGTCATTACCTTACAAGCAAAAACAAAGGCAATATAATCCCAAAATATCAAGTACTATATTTTTTGAGATCTAGAAAATGCTGAATGTAAGAATTATTTTTTCAATCCATCACTCCACATAGATTGCTAACATAGTTCTTGTGAGAAAAAAAATAGAGAAATTCATATCTGTGTCAATTTCAAAAACCTGAATCAATCTTCTTTAAAAGATAACTACCCTCTGCCCATCATGGACTAAGTGTTGCAAATGGTGACTGGTTCAGAAATGTTATCAATTTTAGATGGTTTTTCTAGGTACAATCAAATAGAAGTGAATGAAGCAGATCAACATAAGACTACTTTCACCATGCCTTGGGGCACTTTTGCATATCGTAGAATGCCTTTTGGTTTGATCAATGCTGGAGCTACCTTCTAAAGAGCAATGGATATTGCTTTCAAAGATGAAATGGGAAAGTTTATTGTGGTATATCTCGATGACTTGACCATTTTTTCCAAACATTGTCCTAATCATCTACATCATCTACAACAAGTGTTGGAATGTTGTCGGCAAAATGGTATTTCTCTTAATCCTAAGAAGTCAATTTTTGGGGTTACAGAAGGTAAACTTCTCAATCACACTGTATCTTGAGAAGGTATAAAAATTGACTCAAAAAGAGTCAAATCTATCCAAATTCTTGCTCTTCCTTCTAGTAAGACTGCAATTCATTCTTTCTTCAGGAAGGTGAATTTTTTTATGAAGATTCATTTTGGCATTTGTAGAGAAGACTCACCACATTGTGGACATGGTGAATGGAAAAGCCAATTTTTTATGGACTGTAAATGGCAAGTCAACATTTGAAGACATCAAAAAAATGATTGCCCATGCACCAATTCTAGTTTGTCCAGATTATACCAAAGACTTCATAATATACAACTATGCTTTTGAGCATACACTTTCAGCTATTTTAGTTCAGTAAAACAAAGGTGTGGAATCTCCTATATCATTTATGAGTTTTCCACTCAAAGCTCATGAAATAAAATATTCAAATATGGATAAACATGCTTATGTTGTGGTTAAGGTGGTGAAGCATTTCATATTTTATATCCTGAATTCACATACTGTGGTTTTGGTGCCTGACACAATGGTGAAGTCCATTCTAACTCAACAAGAGTTTGGTACTAAAAGAGGCAATTAGATTGATAAGATTCAAGAGTTTTATCTTGATATCAAACCTACCAAGCTTGTGCAAGGAAAGGGGCTCTGCTAGTTGATTGCTGATAATATCCCCAAGAAAATAGAAAATGAAGAAACAAGGGTTGAAGACGTGCCTACAGTTCTCTTCATCACTACTACTGATGAGTGGTATTCTAATATCACTCAATTTCTTACCTATGGTGAGTGTCCTACTCATTTATCCTACAAAGAAAAAAGTAATGTTAAGTTAAAGGCTGTTAACTATGTCTTGTGGGACAATTGTTTGCATAAGAGAAGACTTGATAGGGTATTTCTTTGCTACGTCGATAAGGTGAAACAAGGTAAACTTTAGGAGTCTTTCCATAATTTGTCTTGTGAAGGACATTTTTTTACACCAGTGATAGCCCATAAGATTATACGAGTGAGATACTATTGGATTACACTATTTTAAGAAGCTTACAAATGGGTACAAAGGTGTGAAATATGTCAACAGTTCATCGAGAAATCTAAATTGGCCGTGTTACCCCTCAAGCTAGTGGTGATCAAAGAACCTTTTCAAAAATGGGGTATTTATTTCATTGGCATAGTCAACATATCTTCAAGTGTCAAGCATGATTATTTCCTCACTGTGACTGATTACTTTACCAAATGGGTGTAAGCCATCCCAACCAAGCATGCTACTTCAGAAGTGGTATGTAATTTTCTTAAGGAAAATATCATCTCCTACTTTGGAGTTCTAATTAAGATTGTAATAGACAATGTAACCTATTTCTCTTCTCATGAGATTACCTAGTTCTACTTTTATTATGGAATTACCCTCTCCCACACTTTTGATTATTTTCCACAAGGGATTGGCCAAGTAGAATTGAGCAATAAGAATCTGGTTACTATTATCAGGAAACTATTAGATGATAATTAGAGGACTTGGCATAAAGCATTATTTGACATTTTGTGGGTAGATAAGATTACACCCAAGAGAGTAATAGGCATGTCACCATTCCAACTTTTGTATGGTTTGAATGCAGAGATACCAATCACCTTGGAACTACCAGTGCTCAGGTTGGTAAAGGCATTCGAAGATTCAATCTTTGAAAATTCTATTGATAAAAGGATGATGTGCCTAACTGAATTAGATGAGCAATGAACCATGGTGGTGGACTAGATTACTTCACACCAAAATTAGGTGAAGAAACTTTTTGATAAGAGGGCAAGGATACATGATTTTTAGATTGGAGACCAAGTCTTGTTGTGGGACAAGAGGAGGGAACCAAAAGGAATGCATGGCAAATTTGATTCTTTGTGGAGAGGTTTGTTTACCATTCATTAGGTCTATGGTGAAAATAGCTTCTTGCTGGAGTATCAAGATGGAGTACCATTCTCACTACCTCATGGTGGGAAATATCTAAAACACTTCAATCTTTGAAGTATTAAATGAGTTCACTTGTACATTTGTATAGTTTTTGTGTTATTTATTTTCTTTTGGTTTTTCATGTCTTTTCCTTTCTTGGCTTGACTCCATAGCCCAATGGATTGGATGAAGGCACTTAGAGACTAGTTTCTACTCCCCTCAATCGAATCGATCAATGGAAGTTCCCCAACAGGAGCCAGCTATTGTTCCAAAAATTAGCTATGCTTATTTTTGGAACAACCCCTATGAAACTTGTCCATTTCATGATTTTCACTCTAAGTTCATCTTTTGAGGCAAGTTTTTCTTGATCTCGTGTTTGTTCAACTAGCATCGTTAAAAGTTCATGATGTTCCCTTATTATGATTTCCCAAAAAATGTGAAAATTGTTACAATCTTGATGTGATTAGATGACAAAATTTTTGCTTTTTCAAGTTAGGTGTTTTTTTTGAGTTTATATGTAGTGGTGGCAATTTTTGCCCCCACTACATGTGGTTTTAATTTTCTCATGCAAAGGTGGTGATTTTTTCCGCCCTCGCATCCTTAATGCAGGAGCAGTGAAATTTGTCACCCTTGCATTTTTTGGTTCATTTCATGTAAGAGCAAAAAAATTTGCTACCCCTACATCATTTTTTTTTAAAACCTCACATGCAGAGGTGGCAAAATTTTCCACCCCTGCATGATCTTAGGTTTTACGTGTAGCATTAATGGCCATGTGCACCGAGTGGTTTGGGTCAATTTTCACCCCATATAATCCCTTTTTGCTTCTTTTTGTTTCATTTCTCTTTGCATCTCTTCCTCCATGCATCTGGATGATCAAGTGAGCAAGTAGAATTGAGCTTTCCTCAGATTCAAGCATTGTTTCATGATTATCAGGTAGGGTTTTGCATTTCTATTCTTCTTGTTTTGGTTTTGTTTCATTTTTTGCTTTTTCTTCTCTTTTCCATGTTGTTTTCCCTTTTTTCCTTTGAGGTCTAGGTTTTGTTTTGTTTTGTCTTCCCCTTTCCTCCGTTCTTTCCCACTGACGAGGCAATCTAACAACAGAATTACCCTCTTCCCCTTCTTCCCTCCATCATCCACTCTAGCCTGTGTAATGGTAGTGAAAATTTTCACCCACATTTACCCATGTAAAGGCAGAAATTTTTATCACCATTACTACCTTCTATTCTTCCTCGTGTAAGGGTGGCAAAAATAGTTGCCCTCACATAGTTCCTCCCTTGCCATTTCATGTAAGGGTGGTTATTTTCGCTGCCTTTACATGAAAATACCAAAATGTGTAAATGCAGATAAATTCACCATCGATGCACAAACTCAAATCTTCTAAATGTGCATAGGTGGTGAAATTTGGTGCTAATGCACATTTACCTTTCTTCACATGCACAGGTGGTAATTTTTGCTACATATGCACAACCCGATGACTTACTTCCCAAAATGCATCAGTGGTAAAAATTTATGCCAATGCATTCTTATTTCTTTAATATGCACAAGAGGCAATTTTTGTCGCCTATACATAATGACAATCCTCAACATGTAAGGGCGGCAATTTTTGCCAGCCATGCATGCTTTTCTTTTAATTTTTACTAACTCTAGGAAAATTTCATTTTTCTTATTTTTTGAGCCCACTTCCCTTTAAATTCCCAACCAACTCATGCCTTAGCCCTTTCAAGCACATTTCCCTGGTCATGATCATCCAACGTGTAATTTTTCTAAATTGCCAATTTTTTTTCCCTAATTGCGCTATCATGATTCTTATCACAATTTCTCTTCAAGATCCTTCTTCATCAATATACTTTCGACAAAGGCTCATCCTAATGACTGTGGTTTCTCTAAATAAGTTGAAGATGATGAAGTACCAGTATCAAGGTGTTTTTTCAATCACCTCAATTACTTCTAATGTTGACAACATTAGGGATACAGAGATCGAGCATGTAGATATGGTCAAGTTCATAGAGAGAACTAAGGCAAAAAATCCTAGATCTAAAATGAAGAGGATAATTTAGATAAATATTCATCTAGTCTCATCTTTTCCTATGAAAACTCATCACACAGAGTTCATTCTCTAGTGCACCTAGTTCTACAACAAAGATACCAGGGCTGTGGTAAATGCTAGTGGGAACATAGTAATTCGACTAGACCTTGAGTTCATCGACAAAGTGTTCATGTGCCCTCCTACTACTAAAGTGTTTATGATCAACTTCATTGAAGCATAAAAGGAATATGATAAAGATCCTAAGAAATCAAAGAAGATGATCAACAATAGATGGCTCAAAACTCCCAAAGCAAACTTGTCTAGATGGCCATAGAACTTTCCAAGGAGTGACTTTATAGAAGACGTTGGTGACTTGATTACTCTTCTCAGTAGAGAACGAGGTTTATCTTTTTCCTCTCAGTTTCACGAGTGGATGTATTCCTTCATTAAGATAATCCTCTAAGGCAAACAGGTCATTTTTTGGGGGGAGCAAATTAGCAATGCTTTGCATGAGCAATTGACAAAGGTGTCTACTACCTCAAAATTCTACATGACTTCATACCTAGTAGACATTATAGCTTCAATGAGAACCTTTCCAGGTCTAAAATCAGAGGGAGACAGGAAAATGACCCCAGTATATCAATATTACCCTCAATTGACATTGAAGGGTTCAATCCATCATTTTAGGAGGGTAAATGATTCTTTATTCACAATATTTTTGTGTCTTTTTGATCCTCAATTAGAATAGAAAAGAATCTCAAATGAAGCCTAGACTATCATGAATAACTTTGGGTGTATGTTTCTGAAGTTCCCTTTTTTTTGTTATCTATGGGTTGGCTTTTTCCAAGGTTATCCCTATATGCTCCCAAAATATCCCTCAGATAAATTGGTCCTGATGGAGTTGTGTAGGCAAATTATTGTCATACATAATAAGTAGATGGAACTTAAGAAACCCAATTTTAGGTTCCCAATTGAAATTGGCAGGTTTTCAGTATTGATCGCTACAAAATCTAGGGCAATGAAAACTGAAATGCAACTTGTAACCATGAAGCATTTAAAAAGGAGGCCTAATTTTAACTACAGAGGTGTGAAAGACATGATCAAGAGGAAGACCCATTTCCATGAACCCATGATCGAAGACATCTAGATTGATTTAAGGACAATAGAAGATATCAAAAAGATGGACTATAGCAGACTATCTCTTAAACAAATAAAATATCTAGGGCTCATTGATATCCCTACAAATCTAGTAGATGACAAAGATCTGATCAATAATAGGTATCATGTTGAACAAATTGCCAACGCTCCTCTTTGAGTATGAGATTCAAACCAATATTGGCAAACACTAGTGATTGGTTAAAAAATAAAAGAATTGCCTTAAAAGAGTTCATCACAGGATTAGAGGCTGAATTTCAAGAAGAGACAAGGAGGAGAGCAAAAAATAGAATGAAGAATAAAAGCAATGCTCCTTCTCCTTCTAGGCCCCATAAGCATAGGATCATTTTTGTATCAAAGAAATCAAAAGTTACAGAGAAAGAGCCAGAGACAATAGATATGGAGGTTAAGAAACAAAACACTAAAGAACCAGCAGTAGGGCAGATGGAAATAGATAATAGGCCTGCAGGTCAACAAGGAATAGAAACTCTATCTCTACAAGAAGGTGTGCAACCAGTCATAGGAATTTCTTCTTCTCTACCCCATTCACATGGTGTAAATCCTTCACCTATTTCTCCAATCAGTATTCCCTCTTTTGGAGCCGCCTCTCTTTCTAAAGTTATTTTTGGTGATCCTTAAAGTGCTTCTGGAGATGTTCTCCATTCATCAGGATCCATCCCTAGTTTGTCATCTCCATCTTTTAACATCAAAGATAGTTCTACCCTTGATCATTTAGCGGTAGGTGTAGTTTTAACTGATACTGCACCCATTATTCCCACCAACAGTGCGGGTGATAACCCAATGATGCCAACCATAGGGACTATTGTTAATATAAGTGCTTCTACTCTCCCACCATGGTTGTCAACTTTTACACCCAAAAGGAAAGAATAGGCCATCTCTCTAGATGACTTTGACCTCAATAAAATGGTGATGGTGAAAGCTAAGACCCCCAAGAAGCCAAAGATCCTTTCCAAGATGATTGGAGATAAGGGACACAAATTTTTGAAGATAGCCAAAACATTATAGGATGTGACTCTTGAAATTTTGATATGAGTAGCTACTCTATCTCTCAAGTTGAGTTAGGAAAGATAACTCATGAGGGTGCTAAAAGTGATTTTAAATCCATGATGGACATTATGGTTCAAAAATTTGACAGGGAAAGAGAAATGAAGGATCATTATAAGGTGATGGTGGAGTAATTTACGGCAGTAATAAGGAGATTTACTTTTTATCCAAAAGTGGTAACTCTAGAGGCTTTCTCTATAGACGATCCCATGATTCAGAAAGAAAAAAAGACTTATCTAAAGGGAAAGTTACTTGAAGACTACTTGGATAAGATGCATGCATAAGGGATTTCTTTGTTCACAGAGTTGTCTGAGAAGACAGGTAAAATGAGGAAAGTAAGAACATAATTAGATGATATTATCAATGTCATTTCTCAGAAGCTTGAAAGCACAGATAAATATCTTAGCATATGGACAGAGATGAAGGAGCTAAATATATGTACCCTATCATAAATCGGTGTCATTATTGATAAAGATTCTTCTATTGAAACTAAAGAATCATTGATAAATAGGATCTAGGTACTTAAGGAATTGATCAGTGACCTTGAATCTTCTAAGGATGCCAATGAACAAATTGATATTAGTATGTTACACAAATTGGAGGAGTTTCCTTACAGACTTACCTCTCAAGACAACCAATTCATTTTAGCAAAAGAAATGATTCAAGAGTTTGAAGGTATGATCTAAAAAGAATTCAAGGAGAAAGCATTCTTAATGGCTTCTATGGACAATATCTTAGATAATCAGTTTACTCTAGACAATCTGAGAACTAGGTTAACTAGTCATGCATAATCAATGACAACAATAAGAGACACCACAGTCAAGGCTAAGGTGGTCTTCAAAAATACTATTGTGCTAGACAATATTGGGATATAGGTAGCTATCGCCATGTACGATGCTCATCTAAAAAAGGCTGGTGACAAAAATTGAACTGTTCTTCTATGCTTTCTTTTCCATTTTTCTCATGCACTTTGTAATTGACTCGAGATATTTTCACATGTACTTTTATTATGTGTAATTACATGTAAAAATCCAGAAAAGTCCCAAAGTCAACAGAGACTCATCTTTAACTAGGTTTTAATATTTAAGTCTTTTCTCAATCTGCTAAAATTGAGATGCTCCTTGAGACTTTGATATCAGATTCTAAATCATATTTTCTTGAATAAATGAGAAATAAGTTACTTTTAGACTTTGTGTTGGAATAATTTTTGTTACTTAGGAGATTGTTCTTGTGTTCTTTTTCCTAATAATCTCTCATCTATCTGATTAAATAAGCAAAGTGTGTGTGGAAATTATCTGAAGATGTTATGAGGTTAATTATGAAGACTTTGAGCTACTATAATTAACTTTATTTCATGTTTTCCATGTTTTAGCAGGAAGGATATTAGAAAGGCTATGAATTGCTTTTATCCTTTGTGATCTTGCACTCTTTTGTAGTTTTAGGTGAAGACTTTGATCTACACTTCACTCTACTATTGCGTCTATTTCAAATCAGTAAGGGGAGCAATGAAAGACTTTGTGCTTTTATGGGTTTCTCATATATCTAGTCACTTTCTGAGAAGATATTCTATCATTTACTGAACATCATTTCTGAAAGAAGAGAAATGCTTTCATTAATCAACCATGATTTCTCTTTTGCCTTGTAAACATCATCTCTAAAAAAAGAGAGATGGATGGTGTAATCTCACCCTTGAGTCTATTTTCAGTTCATATTAATATATAAGTAGTTTATAGGGAACCTCCCCTTGATGATAGGTGATATTTATCTCACTATGATGTGGTAAACCCACACTTTTTGCCGTATAAATCTCCTTGTACTGTGGTTGATATATCCATTTTTTTGGCAGTTGCTTGATGACAAAATATTCACCCAACACAATTTAAAAATAACATTGTGTGATCTAAAAATGATATAGGAAATATGACAAACAAGGTGAAAAGTACCATCAAAATTATAAATGGAGATCTAAGGACACACAAGGCACAAGAGACCAAGATATTCTCAATTTTAGTCATGATTGATATTGATTGGATAAATTTTGGTAGCAACATATTTAAGCCTATTGATCTTGGAAGACAGACCTAAAACCCTAAAAGTAGTGTTTACAGTCTTCTAAGATAATTGATATTCTTACAAATGTAAATAAATAATCATTATATACTTTTTCAAATGTTCTAGGTTAAATAGAGATATTATCAAAGGCATAAAATTAAGTGAAAGTAAAATTGTATTCTAACATAAAGGAATCAAAGGAAAAATTGACACAATAGAAAGGGAAACTAGGCCAATAAAATTTTAATTTGTACCAATGATTCATATACCCAAAAAATACTAATATCATAGTAAATAAATATATCAATGCAAAGATTAAGTGTCTAGAAGTTGTGGCTTGTGTAAGGCTATTAATTGGCCTAAATAAATTAACATTTTTATTTTTATTTTATCAAATCTTGTTGTGATTATAAAAAAACAATAATCAAATGGTCACAAATAATGCCCCTATAATCAATAGCTACCAATTTTCCACATGACATTCCATCATAGATGAACTTAACCATATCAAAAACATCAAGTTTCCAAACTAAATCCAATAAATTTATCTATGTATTTAATGTAATTTTCATCACCCATACTTATGGAAAATTATGATTTCTACCCACAATGCTATTCCATAGTTTATTGTTAGGTGTATATTTCCATTTTGTTTTAGGTAAGGTTTAGTGTGGTTTTCTTGTATAATGAACCCCTGTGGTATTTTCTATCATTTTTTACCCTCTTTCTCACTCTATTTTATTATTTTGGGATTAATGTGGTTGTTAAACCTTAATTAAATAGAATTTTTCTAAATGAATTCATATTATAATATATATAGTAAATTACAAATATAAATGTAAAAGGTTGAAACTAATTTTGTACTCTATCATATTAATTTTAGAAAATACAATATTAGGATAAGATACTTAATGGTTAACTGCTCTATGAAGGAGTGAAACTACAAGCATGAAATAGGAAAAGTGGAAAACTAAATGATGGGATGAATTTTTTAAAGTTTATTATAATATAGATAGGTGTGCTTATTTTTTGTTAAGATCTATGTGTGATCATAATGTATGAATACGTATGCAAATTAAGCAAATTTGTCTCCTTCATTTGAAACCCTAAGTCCACTAGTAATGTTAGAATTAGGAAAAAAATGGCAATAAATGGGGCTTGAGATGAACCCAATCACTCCCCATTTAATGGTTTAGTACTAGCTACATATCTAATACTATAAATAGGGATCTTAAATCACATGGAGTTATCCCCATTAGGTGAATGTTTGTAATAATGCTCATCTAGTGGATGCAACCTATAATATAGTTCTTCATCTTGGAAAATTAAAATTTTGGATTAACACTTTAGTACTTTAGAATTGGATATGACCTACTCTGAATGAGTGAATTGTTAAATGGGAAGAATAGGGAATTGCTATGGAATATGTAAGTGTGTATATATGTATCTTTGATGAGTGATATATGGATAATTGTCTTATACATATTTTGTATTTATAGTAGATTGTGTAATTTCTCATGCCACCAACATGTAAAACATATGGGCCAACTGATGAGGATGATTTTAATTCAAAATTTAATTATTTATTGTCATAATATGAAACCATCAGTCTTAAATTCTACCATGAAACTTAAATGCTACCATCACATAATATATTTTGAGTCTAATGTTATTGTCTAGAAGATAAGAACATTGAACTCATGATCAAGATATGTCTAAGAAAGATAAATAATTTGTTTGACATAAACTGTATGGTTTCATATAGGTGAATAAGGTAAACTTGGGTAGTTTAGACCCATATAAGCTATGTGGACATGTCAAAATGGAAAATAAGAGTCTTGTATGTACACACAAGTCATGTAGGGTGAAAGGAAATCAAAACTAACATTGCCAAGTATCAATTACAATATTTTAGTGTCTTTAAATTCCTCCCTTTTATTATAGTATGTAAATAAAAAATAAATACTAGAGTAAAATGATAAAAAGAAATGTACCTGAGTGTGTGAAAATCACTTTATCTTTGGGAGATGCTCAAAACATGCATCCAAATCCAAACAAGCCTACAATGAAAATGTATTAGAAAATGTCATTATAATAAAGTATTAAAATTCATAAATTAAAACTTGAATCTAAATAACTTTCATACAATAGGATTAAATTCCATAGCACACAATGTCACACATAATACCAAGGATCCATATAAAAGGAAACATAAATGTATCACATATGAAGCTAAGGAGCCACAATGAAAGGGAAATAAATGTTGCACAAACAAAGTTAAGGATATATAAAAAATAAAAAATAAAATATGAGCCTATTATAAAGGAAAGAACATCAATGAAGCATAAAACATGTAAGTTGTTGTTCACCATCCAAGCATGTAAATTTCAAATAATAGTAACATAACATATTCATGTAACACCATTTAAAGCATGATCAATCGCAAGGTATGTTTAATAAATCAATGTATCTCAACGAGGTACATGGAAAGATAATATAAATATATAACTTATTATAGTGTAACATGTGGAAGAATTTTCCCCCAAATATTGGCATGGCCCCTAAGTAAAAAAAAAAGTCCAACATCTATGTATTCATGCATCATGTAGATCTATATGCCCCACACATCACTCATGTGTATTGTGAAATGCATGTGCATAGAGAAAGGGATATGTAATATACTAAATATTTGATAAATAACATTTGCAAATTATGTAAAGTGGCAATCATGTCAATCTCAACTTCTAATTTTTTATTTTATTAGAATATTAGAGTCTTTTTTTTTTCTGATTTTGATATCTTTTTATTTTTTTTAGTATTTTTGAAATATTGCAAAATATGAAAAAATTCTCATAGATCATCCTAGTCATCTAATGCATGTATGTTATTTGGATTGTCCTTTACTTAAGCACTCATCTAAGGATCACATAAATGCATGAATATTTCTACTAATGATTGACTATATATTCTACATGGATCTCTCTTTTCAAGACATACCTTTTGTTCATCATTTCTATCATTAAGTGGAATTCTGAGAATCTTCCATATTAGAATAAGTTCATGATCCAATGTACTTTATTCATTGATTCTTGAATCTATTGTAAACATTATTGTCCTGATGTAGGTTTAAACTAAATAAATAGGTGTATTACCTATATGGATTTATCAACAACTATTGATATTCAAATGGTTGGTAAGGAGATATGTCTAACTAATATTGGACAAGGTGATGTGTCCTTTAAATTATCAATGTTATATCCTAACTCTTGTAATAATGACACACTATAGGTGTTTAGGTATTCGGTCCCATCAATCTAGATGTGACACCAATATGCCCCTTTAATAAATAATGTAGTATTCAATATCTCTTATTGTAAACACTTTGATTTCTATTTTTATATTAATGTATATGAGTTACCCTAGAACTCGAGGATGATTTATCTTGTAGGATTTGTATAACTTGATTAATTCCTTTGTGATGTATTTTAGAAGTTTTTGATGTAGCCGAATAAAACTATTAATGTTATGCCCAATGATTCAATGGTAATGTTTACATTGTTATGTGATAAGAATCTCATATCTCTATGTCTATTAGATGGAAAAGTAATCAAGTGATTTGCAAGTTACATTTGAATGATAATTTTTGGTTTGTTTTAAATAATTTTTACTTGTACTATGGTGGCTAAAAATTCCACATTATGCACTCAATTGTGCCAAAAAAAATTCGTAATTTGAAATGTATATTTTATCTTATTCTCACATCGTACTTGAATTTACAAAATATTTCCTTAACACTTCATTATGATAGAAGAATCATGGTATAAATAACATTGTAGCTACTATTGACATATCGATTATATAGATAATCTGATGTGGAATCTTTCCTTTTCCACTGTAAATTTGATTGAGTAGGAAACTTTTAATCAATATCACTATTTATATATGAATTCTTGTGATACTCTTTGGGACCGATAGGTGTAAAACATATTATGAGATAAGTACTCATATGGATCAATGGCATTAAAATTTAGCTTATGCACGTGATCATATATTAGATCATGCATATCATTATCATCATTATTGTCAAACCAATATGTTACTATGCAATTAAGACATTTATAATTGACTAAAAGAGGGAGATATGGAATTAACTTTTTTTACTCTAAAGTAATTTGTTATGCTTTCTTTTTATCTACATTAATATGTATAATTGGTTCCTTTTCATTTAACTTGATTCACCCACCTCATATGTATGCATATGATCTAATGGGATGGGTTATAATGGTGGTACTATATAATCACCACAAAAATGTGATTGGATTTGAATAGTAGATTATGCCACTTTATAATATCTAAAAGGATTATTATATATGAAAAATGTATAGAAATAGACATCAAGCATGAATTTTACACATCAGTATAATGTAGAGGGAATTACCTCCATCATATGTATCTAAATTTGAACTAAAATTTAATTACATTGTAAATTATTAATCATAACCTGAAATAAATTAAGGACTATTTTGGGTCCTAATTTAGTATCCAATGAGATTGACCCAATTACATGGCATGGAATTACATCAAATCCTTATATGATTTGATATGATTTTTGAATAACATTTATATTAAATACTCATTATTTTAATAAATTTATGTTACAAATATTAATTATTCAACCATTATATATCAACACACACTTGAATACTTTGGTATGAGCTTGAACTTGAATAAAAAATATGATATTTTTCTCTATTATGTGTAATAGAGGTAAATCCTTCTTATTGAAATAAATAAATGTCTATATCATTTAATGTATTTTTTTACCATAAATTTTGATAAATGAGTATCTAGGGTTAAGAGGATTAGATTATATTTTACACAAGGGTGGTGAACCATTACACCCCTAACCATAGGAGCACTAAGGTTATGGAATGCAGAGCATAACCTTTATCTTTCATTTATTAATTATTAATAGTTAGACCAACATAATTGGAATGAATGAGTGTGACCCTTCCCTATTATGGGTGTGACACTTCCCAATTATGGGTATATATATGGTTGAGCATGGCTCTCCATAATCATCATAAGTTTGATTAATGAATTGATTTCATCATTTATTGTAATTATTTGAGTTTTTTCCCTCGAAGTGGATTATCTTTGAAAGTTATTTATGTTATTATAACAAAATGTCTTAACAAGTGGTATCAAAGCATCAGTTTTGGCAAAGATTTTTTTCACAATATATCTCTCAAACCATGGTGAATTTTTTTAGTGGAGTTGGAGAATCAATCATAGAGTTTACAAGAAATATAATGGGCTATGGTGATAATTATTGACTGAGTTATTGAGAGTTTATGATTTTTTATAAAAAAATGTACAGGGCACAATTTTAGGATTTTTATTAATTTATTTATATTTTCAAAAAGATCATAAAATTTTAGTTAGGGTCTTTTCCTTGTATTTTGAGAATTGAGGCATTTTACATTATGAAATTTGTTGGTCAAAGTTTTTCAATAGTAAAACATATGCTTCTGATAAAACACATGTTTTAATTGTTTATGGTTGCCTCTCACTACAAATACTTTCCTCCAAGAATTAAGAAAAAATATAGAATTAGAAACAAAAAAAATTAATATCCATGCCTTTTTGAATAGATGATTTTTATTCAACCACTAATCCCAATGATTCCCTTTATTGTCCACCTAAAATTGAAGGAAACATACTTGAGGGATGTTAAACAGTGATCACTTTTATCGATGATAATTTGTTCAACCCATTTTCAACATTACTAAGTGAGGGCATATATAGGTTTATATATGATCTAATGCTTGAATTGATGTCCCTAATTAATCCACATCCTACAATCACTCATACACAACCAAACCATCCTGGAGTTCACAATAAATCAAACATAGAACAACAGTTCCAAGGGCCAAAATTACACCTACCAAAGATGGACATCCAAAAATTTTATGGTATGGATGTAATATCTTGGATAAGTGTCACGGAACAATATTTTAATATTTATAATATACCAGATAATGCAAAATTTGACATAGCATCATTAGATATAAAATCTAAACCTTATTAATGGTACCAATGGATGACGAGTGACAAGAAAGGGAAGGGGATTAGTTGAGATGAATTAAATAAGTAATTAACATCCCACTATGATCATCCATGGAAAATAAGTTATTTCATGAAAATAACAAATTTTAAACAAACATGATCCATAACGGACTATAATGCATAGCATATAAGATTGGCAATCCAAACTCTAGAGGCAACACGTTATTAGATACTACTACATCAATGGACTAAATGAAAAAATTAAACATAACATTAATTTATTGGAACCATGTACATTTAGTAAATCAATGAAACAAGTACTACACATTGAGCAACAAAACTTTTCTACCAAGAGATTCATACAAGGTCAAACTTTGAGATGGAAAAATAGAAATGTTAATAATATTGTCGATATAAATCTAGTCAAATCTTTTAGCCCAAGGAAAATTACCAAGCAATCTCCTCAATAAGAGGTAGAAAAAATAAAAAAGGGCCTATGTTGGCATTGTGATAGTAAATGGTCTAGAGGACATGAGTGTGTCAATGGTGGGAAAATATTAATGATTATTGAGAATGAAGTTTTGGAGGCAGAAAAATTAGCTACGATGGAACCAAAAATAGAATAGGAGCACGTAAATTATGAGGAAGAAGAAAGACGTACTATCTCTTTACATGAATTAAATGGGATAAGTACACCACAAACACTCAAATTGTGGGTTATATTAAGAAGAAGAAAGTGATAGTTTTAGTTGATATAGGGAATACCCATAGCTTCATTGATAAAAAATTAGCTAATGAGCTCAATTGATTTGTGTATCCAATATCCAATATTTAAGTCACAATTTTATATGGAAAATAACTCTCTTTTGGGGGTAAATGTCATCATATAAAGATTTCAATGGGGGACTATTAGCTAGATTCAAAAATGTTTTCCATATTGATTGGGGGAGTAGATGTAGTTTTGGGAGTGCAATGGCTTAAACAATTGGGAATAGTGTCTTTCAATTTTTAAGACTTATTCATGGTTTTTAGTATAAATGGAAAAAATTACACACTTAATGGGTTGAAATCCCCACCAATCGAAATTATTAGCTCTCATAAGATGGATAAGTTACTTAAGAAAGGATCTTATGGCATAATGGCATAACTACATTTCTTAGAAGCATATGATGTAGAAAATCAGGAACTACTAAATCTTCAAATGATTATTAAACAACATAAAAAATTCTTTTAGGAACCAAAGGGCATACCTCTAGTCAGAGATCATTGTCATGAGATTTAATTGCGTCTAGGAAGTATCCCTCCTAACATTAGACCTTCTCACTACCCCTATAAATAGAAGTTAGAAATTGAAAAATTGGAGAAGGAAATGCTAGACCTAGGTATTGTTCATCCTAGTAAAAGTGCTTATTCATCTCTAGTGGTTATGGTTAGAAAAAATTATGAGTTATAGAGAATGTGCCCAAATTACAAGGAATTCAATAAGATCACTTTGAAAGATAAGTTTCCTATTCCTGTCATTAATGAATTATTGGATGAATTGAATAGGGTTTCTTTCTTTACTAAGTCAGATTTATGTTCAGGGTATCATTAAATTAGGGTAAATGACGATGATGTACATAAGATAGTATTTAGAACATATGAGGGTCACTATGAATTCTTAGTTATGCCATTTGGTCTCACTAATGCCCCATTTACTTTTTAGAGCCTCATGATTTTAGTTTTTCACCCATTTCTTCATAAATTTGTATTGGTGTTCTTTGATGACATATTAATCTATATTACAATAGGGGAAAAACATTTTCAACATGTAGAAAAGATATTAAATGTATTGGAATACCATCAAATCTATGAAAATAAATCTAAATGTGCCTTTGGGGTGAAGGAAGTGGAGCACTTAGGACATGTGGTGTCACATGAAGGTGTTAAAGTGGACCCTATGAAGATCATAGCTGTCAAAGATTGGCCAAAATCTAAAAATATCAAAGGTTTAAGAGGATTCTTGGGCCTAATAGGCTACATTAGAAGATTTATTCACAACTATTCTCACATAGTATCACCCTTAACAACATTATTGAAGAAGGATTCATTTTCATGGTTAGAATTAGCAACCCAAGCATTCCAACAATTGAAAGAAGCTCTTACTTCCACACCTATGCTAGGTACCCCAAACTTATCTAAGACATTTATGGTAGAATGTGATGCTTTTGGACAAGGTACTAGGGTAGTAATAATGAAATAAGACATCCCTTAACATTTGAGAGTCGACAATTAAAAGGAAAGAACTTGGTAAAGCCCACATATGAGAAAGAAATGTTAGCAGTCATTAATGCAATAAAATGGTGACACCAATATCTCATGGGAAGACATTTCAAATTAAAGATAGATCATGAGAGTCTAAAATATTTTTTGGATCAATAATTGTCTTTAGAAGAGAAATATAAATGGATCACAAAGATGATAGGATATGACTTTGAAATTATTTACAAAAAAGGAAAGGAGAATATTTTAATTGATGTACTTTCTTGATAAGAAGTAGAGGAAGAAAAACATTATGTTATTTATTTATTACAACCTAAATGGGTAGAATAAGTGCGAGTAGAGTGGAAACATGACACTTCAAATAGGAAACTTGTTTAATAATTACAATAAAACCCATCTTCTATAGATAAGTATGTTTGGAAAGAAGACTCCTTATGGTAGAAAGGCAGACTCTTTTTGTGTTAAAAATAATAATTGAAAACTAGTATCTTGTCTCACATACATGAATCACCCATCAGAGGACATTATAGCTTCTTAAAGACTTATCACCATATAAATAAGGATTTTTTTGGGGAAAGACTTAAAGGGGACGTACAAAAATTTGTGGCAGAATATTTGATATGTCAACAAATAAAGGAGAAATGATTAAGACCCCAAGTCTCTTACAACTGTTATCCATTCCAACATAACATTAATAATAAATATAAATGGAATTCATTATAGGCCTACCTAAATCAAATAATATGGGTGTGATATTTGTGGTTATGGATTGACTCGCCAAGTACACACATTTTTGTGGGCTTTCCCATCCATTTCAAGATAGTATTGTGGAAAAAGAATTCACAGAGAAGGTAAAAAAAATCCATGGCATTCCCAAAATAATTATGAGTGATTGTGATCCTCTTCTTCACTAACATATTTCTAACAAAACTATTTTTTAATGGGGCATAAAAATTTCCCATAGTTCATCTTAGAATCCAAAATCAAATGGCCAAACTGAAATTATGAATAAATGTCTCAAAGGATACCTATGATGTTTTGCCTTTGAAACAAAATCACATTGGTCCAAGTGGCCTTCAAGAGTAAAATGGTGGTACAACACATCATTTCACACCACAACAAAGATGACACCATTTGAGGCTCTGTATGTTTACCCCCTGCCTTCTAATACATCTTATTTTAAGGGTCATTCCAAAGCCTATATGGTTGAGGATCATATTCAATACCAATAAAAAGTTCTTCAAGTACTTGAGGAGAATTTGGTTGTGGCTCAAAATAGGATGAAACAACAAGCCAATGAACACTACAAGGAGAGTCATTTTGGGGAAGGATATTAGGTGTTTCTTTTCTTGCAACCCTATAAATAATGGTGACTTAAACAACATAAGAACATCAAGCTTGCACCAAAATTTTATGGGACCTACAAGGTTCTTTAATAAATATGACACCATT
>JARHVA010004551.1:117500-187500 GCA_037957365.1 Torreya grandis
ATTTGATGAAATTGTCTCTCAAGTACATGATCCACTTAGGAAAGGTGTTTCACAAGTTCTTACTCTTCATAGAGGATTAACCTTAGTAAATTTGATAATTAGATATCTTAGAATAAACATCTCTTGTTCTAGTGGATGTTCAAATAGAATTCTAGGAATTGTGATAACTATGTTTGTATGAATGTATTTAATATAACCATGTATTGTGGAAGGTACTACACAAAGTTTATATATCCAAGGACATCCGAATAAGATATCAGAGACTCTTGTGTATGTTATAAATGTTAAGGTATTAACCACATATGTTTGGCCAACCTATAATTATAAGTGAATCTCACAAAGAATGTGTTATGAGGTCCCATGAATGCTCTAATCATTTTGGTCAAATGGTACAAATAATCATGTGTATATCTAAAATATGAAATTAATGTCCTACTTCAAACATTTTCACTAGCACCATTGTCAATCATAAAACTATGAATAGGTTGGTGATCAAGATATTTTCAAATAGATAATGAATTAAGATATTATTCATCATACACAATCTCACTATCATCAAAATTAAAAGAGGGTATCTAAACCATGGGAGGTATATGTTGTGTTTAAGTACCAATAATCCCATCTAATGCATTCCCATAATGTGGTGGAGGAGGATGTGCATTATATGTTATTTAAACTTCTATATTCTTTTGAGAATGATCTTTTAATGGATCATTAAATATCTTTTGGTTCTGATGGTCACTAGGTTTCAACCCTAAATCCTTTGGAGAATCATCCAATTAAATTATAGGTTATTAATAAGGTCTTAGATCTTATTATTAAAGGTATAACATTGGTTAGTAGAATGCCTAGGGCCTTGGTAATAGTCAAAATAAGCATTGGAATCATATCCTTGAGGTAGAGGTCTACACATATCAAATTTTATGGGAGGAGGGTTAGATATAAAATGACAATCTACAAACTTATTAAGGAGACTCTAGTAACCATGTAAATTGTCTCCTTAGTGCATTGGATAACATAAGCCAATCAGGGTGTTGTGATACTACATTAACAATTATAGTTGTTTTATTTTTAGGTTTTATATCTCTGACCTTATAGTTTGGTTTGATATCAAAAATTGGTATTGGATGTAGTCAGAATTTTTGCTACATACATAAGCTTATTCAATGAAATAAGTTTCATTTGGATTTGAGATCATTTGAAGATGAGACTGAATCCTCACTTTTAGAATTAGATATCACTGTAAGGTTGGTATGGGTTGAATTCTTTCTATTTGAATCCTATTCTTAGTGTGAACTATACTACTATTGTCGTGATCTTTGTTGGTTGCTAATTTTTCATCCTCCAAACCTGTAAATAAGATGTATTCCTAGAATTTAGAAAAAAGAGTGTCATCATGAATAGTAATATAAGTGTAATGTGTTATCAAAGATGGAGAATACTTTCAAGTTATCTCTCAAGAAGTGGCAGTCTTAGGAGAGTTTCATGAGAACAAAGTAGAAGTAGCTTTTGAAGATGATCATGAGAAAGAAGATCTCTGGAAGAAGTTCAATTTCATATGCAATGAATTTGATGAGTTAATGGTCGTTATTTGCCATTGGATTGGTCATTTTAGCCAATATTTTCTTTTACCTCAAGACATATTCATTGATTCATTGTTTGATCTTTTTTGTTTAGGCATATGATACCTTTTCAGTAATGTTGATAGAGAGGTGTGCCAAAATCTGATTTGCAATACATTTGAATTATTTCATTGATTACACTGGTAAATCATAGAACCACCTCAGAAGCTAGTCTTTGGGGCTCCTTAGAAATAATTTAGTCCACATTTTAACATCAAAGGCATAATCAAGGCTTACCACATAAAAATATCAGAGATGTTGTTCAGAATCACCCTTTCCATGAAAAAATGTCAACTTAGGTGCAACAAAACCAATTGGTAATGGGTGTAACTATATCTCATGTGAAATAGTATTATGTAATATCTCTTATGAATCAATATCATAAGGTGACTTCATAGAAATTGTTTGAATATTTGTGACCTTAGTTTGAAAAATTTGTATAGCTTGGACAAAATCTTGCGCATTTTTTATTATTAAGATTGGAAGTTTGAAAAGCCACAAAAGGAAGTGTACCAATGGTTTGAGTTTATATAGGTAGTGTAACCAGTAATTGGGTTGAATTACCAATGTTTTACATGGAGGATGTATAAATAATAAAATTTGTTACAAGGAATAATGGCGTAAATGCATAACATGTGCCCCCATTACACATATGAAATGACAATGTACTCAAGGGGAGGAGAACTAGAATATGGGCATATCCCATAACTATCATAACATAATCAATAGATGCACCTAGTTGGTCATCTATGTTTTTTTCCTTTTTAGTCTCTAAAATATTTTTTCATGGTCTCATCAATATTTTTAGATTTTTATGGATACACTCTCAAAAAAATGTAATAGCTTGCACTTGTTTTAGATCTATTTGTTCAAGTTGATTATTTTTAATATACTCATTATTTCATTATCAAAATCTAATTCTATGATAACATTTTCAACATTTGTTAATTTTTCATCATTGGCACTTGTATTAGGCATAAGGTTTGATATTTCATGTGTTTGAACCATCTTAGGTGGTACAAGAGGAAGATTCAAGTGTTCTACGGAAACACCACCAAATCTAGGGATATGCCTAGGTTGTTATAGATAATAGAATAGATATAGAAAAAATAGCAATGAAAAACCTTACGAGGTTGAATATCCTTGAGAAAAGTAGGATTCGCATAAAGAGACACAAATGTTACATTCACCAAATGTTTAACCCTAAATTTTGATAAACAAGTATATAGGATTAAGAGGTTTAGATTAGATATTACATAAAGGTGGTGAACTAGTATAATAAGTTATCCAATAAATAGTATTCTAAATTTATAAAACTGAGATTGCTAAAAATATTAAAGCACAACTATTGATAGATATTTCAAATATAAATTAGAAACAAATGATACTTAGATAGTTTACTATGTAAACGTATGTTTAGAATGGATGTTGAATGCAAGATGATCATGAAATAATAATTAAATTATGGGAATATTCTTTATATGGCCTCAAATGCTTACATCAGATCTAGACAAATGCTTTGATGCATATGTCTAAACCTATCACAAGTGTCTTTCATAAAATTGTGATTGGGTTTCGATACGACCAACTCAACCCTTCTATATGTTTTATCACCTTTATTTTGTTGTCTTCAAATCATCTTCATAAATAGTCACACTTTGTCAAATGATCAAACCATAGCTCTTCACCCTTAGAGTGATCATGGAAAAAATGGGTTAGTGGGCTCATGGTGTTGAGTTGACCCCAAAGACCCCTCTTTTAATTAGTGTTGTCTACATAGTCAATACTCTAAAGAGGAATTCATACTGATGTAGTCATCCCTATGGGTTGGCTTGTGTGTCCACAAAGGTGTAATGTGTGATAAACAAAGAGATGTGGTGACCAATATTTAACATGAAAAATATAGCTCATGGGCTACTTTTTGAATACTTGAAACGTGTAGAAATATTGGTTCTATCATTAATATCAAAAGAGAGATAAATAGGGTAGGTTTGCTCACTTGAATGATTGATTAAGTGCTTCTTAGTATATTACCTTGTGAGTTGTATGCAGGGTAAGTTTTAAGATCCCATATCCCAAACACCCTTAGATTTATTTAGGAAAATTTGATTTGCAACATTGGTGAATCAACTGGTATGAAATGTCTTTCAGTTTACCCAATCATATTTTTATGTTAATAGGTTCAATCCATGTAAATTTCCTCCTAGAGGTAATTTTTTTTAGGTTTATTTTTATGTAATGATGTTATCAAGCCATTCTACCACATAGTAGGCTCTAATTTAGGTGATATATTTAGTGCATCTCAAGGGGGGTTGAGATGTTCGATCATGCCAGATGGTAGAGTTGTTTAACCCTATCAAATGACAAAGGCATTCAACCCTATCGAACAACAAAACCATTAAACCCTATTGGGTAGTAGTGTCATTTGAACCTATGGAATGATAAAGGCATTTAATCCTACCAGATGGTAGCACAGTTTGGCCTTGTAGAATGGCATAGTCATTTGAACCTGTCATATGGTAGTGTTGCCTAACCCTACCATACATTAGAGTCATATGACCTTACCACAAGTATATCTATTTGGCCCTACCATAGTTATATATATTTGGTGCTACCATAATTAGATCCATTCAACTCTATCATGGGTAGAGATGTTAGGTTCTATTGTTGATTGAGTTATTCAGCTCTTTAGGTAGTAGAGGTGTTTGGCTTTGTCGAATGGTCATGTCAATCAATTATGTCATCTCCTATGTTGGATTTTTTTGCTAAGCACCTATGTTTGAACCAGAAGGGTTAAAAGTATGATCGGTCTACTACCAGGTTTATGCCCTCAACACTCTAGAATCTATCCAAAGCATATGGACTCACCAAAAAAATGGTTGAGAATGTTGTAGTTGAATAATGATTAGTCATTAAAAAATATAAAACCCTTGATGACATAAATATTGGACTATTGCATGGATTCAATTTTCATGTCACCAAGGGTTTTATCTTTTATATTATAGATTATTTTTCTAGCTAGTTCATATGATTCCATATGTATTCTGAAACTATCTAATGGATCCATGACATGTTTTTTAGAGCTAGCTTCACTAGTTCCTTCAATAGGTGAGATACATTTAATTTTTTTGTTTCAAGGTTTCAAATTTTGGTTTCCTTATTCTTTTCTTGGTTTGGTAGCATGATTTGGCACAGCTATTTAGCACTATCATTTGAGATTGTCGTTTGACACTATCATTCATTGGTTATTTGGCACTGTCATTCAATCGATTGAGCTTTAGAGGTTTTTTGTTGTTTGATATTAGGATCAAGGGGTATATTATATATATGTGGAGAATTAAATTATTTTATAAGACATTACCATAAAGGCTTGGTGAACTAACCCATAAAATAATATATATCCCTAAAATTTTGATGATCTAGTCCCATTTATCGACTATAAAAATTCACCAAAAACAAAATCCAAAAATTCAAATATTCATGACTTAATGAATATTCGTTGCTAAAATTTTTGGTGGTTATATGTGATTATAGATGTGGAATGAATGAGAGTTTATCTTATATATATACTAAACCTTTTTAAAAATATCTCGCATTAAAGCACTTAGGCCGAACTTTTAGATACATTTATTTTGAAAATTGGATGATGTTTGGGAACTCGACACTTTGTAGGCAAATTGACATTTATGTCGATGCATGTGTTTGCCTAGGATGCAATGTCAAGGGACGTAAAAAATAGGTATCTAAAACTAGAAGTGAAGGGCAGTAATCATGTTTCGATATTTTTACATAGTATAGAAGCACTGGTCATGAGAATAACAATGGTTGGACTAAGAGATAATTAGCAAGGTACAAAGAGAATGAAGTTGAGCCTTTCAATAGTAAGAAGGTATAAAACTAAACGGTAAAACCAAGATAGGTATTTTCTAATTGTACAAGATTGAGGTCCTATATAAATTAGATTTTAGTATTTACATTATTCATGACTATAAAAAAAAATTTCCATTGGATATTACTCAACCAATTAATGGGGAGTGGTTGGGGGAAACTCAACCAATCAAGTGAATGTATGCAATAGAGCTCATTTAATGGATGTAACTTGTAATCTAACTCTTGATATTTGAAAAATGACAACTTTGGATTTGTTCTTGAGTGCTTTAGACTTAGATATGACATACTCTAAATGAGTAATTGGTGAATTGAAAAGAATATGGAAGTTTTTTTGAATGTGCAAGTGTGTATAGATGTATCTTTCATGATTGCTAGATATGTTAGGTTATTGAGCTAAAAGCTTCACCAGGATGCAAACAAGAGAAGTTACAGAGGTTGCGGAGGTTGCGGAGAGTTGCAAAATGAGTTGCAGGGCAACCAACATCAATTTGATCAATCGATGTTGGTCAGATAGTAGTGAAAAATCAATTGACGTCGGTTACCAGTCGGCCGACATCAGTCAGGGAGGTGCCGATGTCGACAGCCTGTATGTGAACATGCAGTTTGCATGTTGATTCTGGAGAGTCTATTTTTGGACTGTTAGTTTGCATGTTAAAGGCTAGTTGTAGTCTTGAGTTGCGTGTCTAATTATTGTAATTAAGATAGTCTAATTATTGTATGCATGAGATCTATATATAGACTCATGGGCTGTATTGTAAACTAGAGTGATAGAGAGTAAGAGAGCAAATAAGCTCCTTCAGAGAGAGGAGAGCAATGGTGTGTTCCTCCTAGTGCCACAGTACCAAGTGTGGGTGCTGGTTTGGAGAATCAGAAGGGTTCTTCATATATGTATGATCTTGGTCAGCAGGTGTGCATGGCTTCTTTTGGAGATCTACAATGGTGAGTAAGGTATAGTGATTTGCAGGTAGCAACAGAGAGTGGGAGATCTACTTGGAGTACGATTGTGTGCTTGGTGTACTGGCAGCGTTGTTACTGTCTGGTGGAGGTGAACATCAATTCTATAGTAGAGTTGATTGTTGGGACCGAGAGAGAGAGGGAAGAAGGTCTTGAGGTGTGGCGAGCCTTTCAGGTGGAAGAAGAAGTGGCATCTTCTTTATTGTATTTTCTTCTGAGTGATTATTAATACAATTGTGTATTGTCTCTCATATTCTTATGTTGTTTCATATTTCTAGTTACTTATCATTCTAGTTAAATTCTGTGTTTAGTTGCTAATACAAGAGTTAATCATATGTGCTCTTTTTGGGGAGCAAGATCCTGACAAGTCGGTATCAGAGCCTGGTTGTAGGTTCAAGAGCTGATACCATCAAGTTGGTATCAGAGCTTTTGGTTGGGTTGACTAACAGGTGGTTTTAGATCTGGTAGTGTTTTTGATTACAGGTCACTCTCAGGGGTTTCAGATTGAGTGGGAGTATAGCAATGGCAGAAGAAAGTAAGCTACGAATGGAGAAACTGAATAGCACGAATGGTCAAATTGATGGAAAGAAGGAGCAGGTAAAGGGAGATTGTTAGTCGGTAGAAGATCAACATGTAGAAGTAGATGTTGCAGGTGATGTTGCACAGGTTGCTCTGGATAAAGTAGAATCTTTGTTTACAGATTCTTTTGCCTCTTTCCATGCAGCCCAAAATAGAGCATCTTTTCATGGGTATGTCTTTGGAGACTTTGGAGAGATTTATTTAGGGGTTGGTGAACCTTGTCAGAGTATTGATGAAGGGGAAGTGAAGCTAAAATTGTAGACGGATAACACGCAGGTGTTGAAGGAGGTTATGCAGGTACCAGTCTTGGAGATGAGTCTAATTTCTTCAGAAAAGTTGGGTGATGGGAGATGCACTGTAACTCTCATAGCGGATGCAATTGAATTAGATGGTGGTAAGAAAGTAGGTATCCTTTATCTATCTACTTATATTATTGATTCACCTTCTGTTGCTGAGATGTGGCTTTGTAGGTTTGGTCACATATGTAGGAGGGGAATGCATGCTCTTAAGCGAAAGACAGATATCTTTGACAAACTTAAGAACTGGAAAGCCTTGGTGTTCATGGAGGAGATGACGAACAGAGATCAACTGAGTGGACTGAATTATTTTGAGTAGGGTTGTGTTGATTTGAATAGGGTTTTGACCCAAAAGGAGCTCGCGAGTAAAAAGGTTATCACTCACAGGCGAACACAGGTACCGGCATCGGTCATATAGTAACTGACGTCGGCAATAGGAAGACCGACATCGGTCATACAGGAATCGATGTCGGCAAATGGGATACCGGCGTCAGCCAGAGAAATGACATTGATAGTCAGGGTCAGTGCAGGGAACCAACATCGGTCGAATGCAGACTGGGAGATGGCCGAGATTGGTCATTGGGATGGATGGTGGGCGGACAACAAGCTGTCAATAAGTCTCAAACACCCATATGGAGGTCATAAAAGGTAAGTAAACCTCATATTCATTGTTCACCTTCTTTATATTGCTTATTGATGGTCAAGAACCAGGAAGACGTGAAGAGGCAATGCAGGTAGAATCCAAAAATAGTGGGAGCTTAGCATGGATAAGGAGTGTGAGTCCTTGGAGAAGAACCAAACAAGAGTTTGTTGGTGGAGTTGTCAGCTAGAAGACAGATGGATTCCCAAGTTAAAGAAGAGAGTGGATGGATACGTGAGACAAAAGGCCAAGGTATATGGTCTTGAGCAAGCTGCAGGGTAATGGAAGTTTAACCATTGTGTTTGTCTTACCAGGTGGATGATGAGTTGTGACATTATCCAGTTACTGTATGTGGGTGATTTTCTAGCAGGTTTGTACATACAAGGATCTGTTGAGCTAAGGGTAAGGTTAGTTCAGAGGTATGTCATGAAGAATTTGGAGCAGCGAAATTATTTGGCATAAGAGACATGGATATTTTGTCTCCAGTGGGAGCTGATGTGAAGACGGTGTTGGTGGGGTTCAAAATGCAGGATGCAGGATCGAAAAGCACACCAAGGGCTGGATAGTTCAAGCTTAGCTTAGAACAGGGCTCGAAATCACATAAGGTCTAGTGTAGACCTAAGCTTTCCCAAGCAGTGAGAGTTGTCAGAAAGTATGGAGCCAATTCGGTGAAGGAGTACTAGAGGGCAGTTCAGTGGATTCTTAGGTATCTGAGAGGGACTGGCAGCAGAGATTCTTGTTATGCAGGGTCAAGGTCTTCACTACATGGAGTTGTAGGTTCGGATGTGGCAGGTTACTTGAATGAGAGGTGTAGCATCATAGGTTGTGTGGTGGTTGGTCTTCAGGATTGATCTTGAAGAGGGATACAAGCCAGGGAATAATTTAGATGGTGTATAGGTACAAGTATAGGTGCAGTTGTTTATCTCCAAGTGAGAGATTATTAGGTTATGGAGCTAAAAGCTTCACCAGGATGCAAACAAGAGAAGTTACGGAGGTTGCAGAGAGTTGTAAAATGAGTTGCAGGGCAATCGACGTCGGTCTGATCAACCGACGTCGGTCAGATAGCAGTGAAGAAGCAACCGACGTTGGTTACCAGTCGGTCGACATCGGTCAG
Source organism: Torreya grandis (assembly GCA_037957365.1). NCBI lineage: Eukaryota > Viridiplantae > Streptophyta > Pinopsida > Cupressales > Taxaceae > Torreya > Torreya grandis. The sequence goes on from JARHVA010004551.1 coordinate 126,597, forward strand.
GGAGGTGCCAACATCGGCAGCCTGTACGTGAACATGCAGTTTGGATGTTGATTCCAGAGAGTCTATTTTTGGACTATTTTGCATCTTAAAGGCTAGTTGTAGTCTTGAGTTGCGCGTCTAATTATTGTAATTAAGATAGTATAATTATTGTAAGCATGAGATCTATATATAGACTCATGGGTTGTATTGTAAACTAGAGTGCTAGAGAGTAAGAGAGCAAATAAGCTCCTTCAGAGAGAGGAGAGCAATGGTGTGTTCCTCCTAGTGCCACAGTACCAAGTGTGGGTGCTGGTTTGGAGAATCAGAAGGGTTTTTCGTATATGTATGATCTTGGTCAGCAGGTGTGCATGGCTTCTTTTGGAGATCTACAATGGTGAGTAAGGTCTAGTGATTTGCAGGTAGCAACAGAGAGTGGGAGATCTACTTGGAGTACGGTTGTGTGCTTGGTGTACTGGCAGCGTTGTTACTGACTGGTGGAGGTGAACATCAATTCTATATTGGAGTTGATTGTTGGGACCGAGAGAGAGAGGGAAGAAGGTCTTGAGGTGTGGCGAGCCTTTGAGGTGGAAGAAGAAGTGGCATCTTCTTTATTGTATTTTCTTTTGAGTGATTATTAATACAATTGTGTATTGTCTCTCATATCCCTGTGTTGTTTCATATTTCTAGTTACTTATCATTCTGGTTAAATTCCGTGTTTAGTTGCTAATACAAGAGGTAATCATATGTGCTCTTATTGGGGAGCAAGATCCTGACAAGATAGATAATAGGCATATACCTATTTTTATTTATAGGAGACTCTTTGGGTAATTTCTCATGCCACCATCATGTGAAAATTATAGGCCGACCCATAAGGATGATTTAGATTTGAAATTTGACTATTGTTATACACAGGTTGAAACCATCAAATTCATACGCTATTGTTAGATGGTCTGTTCTGATTTTGACATTACCTTCTAGGAGACAAGAACATTGATCTAATGATCTGGTGATGTTTGCATAAAATAAATAACTAACTTGACACAGATTGTGAGATTTTTTGTAAACGAATTAAAAGAACTTGAAAAGTTTAGACACGTAGAAGACATGTAAATGTGATAAAATGACTAATGAGAGTCATATCTATATGCACAAATCATATAAAATGAATTTAAGTCAAAACTGACATTACCAAATATTTTAGTATTTATATATTCACAAATACATATATCAATGATATTGTTCATAATACCATTTAAAAACGAAAACTCATATTTTTTCCTTTATAATAAAAACTACTCCAACCAAATACCTTCATTAAATGCAAAATGCTTTCAAACTAAACTACTCATCTCTATATAATCTAATACAAAGTGCTTTCAAAGTAAACTACTCATCTCTATATGGTCTAATGTAGATTGTTTTTAGCAAGGAGGACCACCCGATTACTAAATTTGGCACTAAGACAAGGGTTTTTCAAAATAAATCTCTATAACAAGAGTCCATAAGGTTAGAATCTTCTATGGGTCAGAACCGGTCAGACCTGACCGATGAGAAAAGCATGGGTATCGTGAAAGAAAACAACGCAAAGTAATTTATTTAGAAAACGGAAAATTAAAAGAGAACTTATAAGAGTGCTCCCCTTGACAAGATGCCTACGATCGAATGAAACCCACTTCGACACTTTTCACCAAGTCGTGATTTCTGGAAGAAAACGCATTAAAAGGGTGTTAAGTAGGTTAGATAGGAAACGCGTGAAATGATTCATTTCAAGTAAAAAGCACGCCAACTACATAAGGTGCATCCACCCATATATTATGGACGCATACAAGGAGCTCCTCATCATTGCATCATGTGCATATGCCATTACTGTAACATCATGTTATGCCCATATATCATGCAATGCTATCGCTGAATGACGTTGGATGTGGGGCTCTTCTTTTCTGATGATGAAGATGCCACGTTTATTGTAAATATCTGCGCCTGTGATGTTCCATCAAACAAAATTTTCATCATGGTTCTACCATTAATCAATTCTATTTGCTAATTTCAATGTCCTAAACAATTATTAACAAAGGAAAATACCGCGAACTTGCTTAGGTTTTATTTAGGGTTTAGACCTATTTTCCGCCCTGCTGGAATGCCCACCCCTTACCTATGGAAGTGGTTTTATTTACCTTCTGAGCTCACTTACCAGATACGTCATTTCATAATTAAATGTATTTTTTCTCCTAGTCTAAATTGTCAAAGAGAGAAAAAATTTAGTGACATGCTCAAGGTCTTTCAAGTCCGAATTTTGTCTGGAAACTGCCTTTCGACATTTTCTCATTCTTCGTCAAGACACCACCATCCAACACGGATTTAATGAAAATCCAAAGCCCACAACTCTCGTAAAAAATTGTCTGAGGTATGGTCATTGAGAAGGCCACGAAATTCTGTCATTGTGCCACCACTTCCCCTCCGTCTCGTTTCCATCAGAAAACATGGGAGTTGAGAAAATAGGGAGACAGAGGCCCAACGGCCCTTCAAAAAGCCGCCAAGCACTTCAAAAAGAGAAAATCATTTCACGGGGCAGTGGAAAGTTATATCAAATATTTTCTAATCAGACCCTTAAAACCATCTCAGTACGGACTGTAATTTAATGATGTGATCATTACCAAGAAAATTCGTCATACGATATGAAACAACATAGTATGGGTACTTTATGTCATTCTAAAATTTATAAAATATGTGTTTTTTTTTTCTTTTTTTAAACAGAATGATTATGGCACAGCTTGACATTAAATGCCATTTTACAGGCTCTGGTTTAAGTATAGATTTTGGATTGTGATTATAAAATATATAACGACGGCTATTTAATATTTGAAGCCGCCTTTAAAAATTCTATCGACAGGGGACATAGGCCATTAAATCCTATCCCTGCAGCACAAATAAATGTTTATTTTACACATCCGAACATACTTCAAGGGGATATATTCATTTAAATTTTTAATCCATGTTTGAATTTTATTAATAGGGGACATATGCCATATATCTCGTCTTAAAGGCAAAGACATTTTTATTTTACATATAAATAGTTATATATATCTCATATACATAACATGATATAGAAATGCAAACAAACTGTATGTTCAACTTGAGTATTTGTAACATTTTAAACTATTTGTTCGTCTTGCATCTGCTAGATAAGCCCATCAATAGGGTCGTTGTTTGTAGTTTGACTTGAGCTCGAGTTGGGAATTTTGGGACTTACCTAATTATGTAATATTAGGTTTTGGATAGTCATGAATGTAGAAAACGTATTGCTACAGCAAACAAGCTAAGGATAGAATTCAAACTAAAAACACTTTGCACAATGAAAGCTACGATTTTTATTCAACTTTTTTTAATATCAAAAGACAATTACAATACCTTATGTATAGAGGATTTCGAAACAATACAAAATCTTAAAAGAGGTTTAATAAGATTAAAAAATAAATTAAGGAGGATGGAAAGAAAAATATATGATTTTAAAACCAATTTTTTTTTTTAAAAATTATGTCGTAAAGCTTCAGCTTTAAAACAAGTTTTAAAGCAATTACTGTGTAGAAATTTAATTGACATTTTAACACTTCCCTTTAATTTCTATTATAAGTTGATTCAACATTCATAATGTCGAAATTCTCTTTTAGGCGTTCAAAACTCTATGTAGCTAATGCCTTTGTAAATACGTCTGTGAATTGATCTTCAAATCTGCAAAACTTCAAATAAGTTTTTCTATTCTTCAACAATTCTCTTATGAAGTGATTCTTGGTGCCAATATGCTTGCTTCTTTTATGTAAAATATGATTATTTGTAGAATTCTTCTACTTATGCAATAGATCTATCAACACTCTTCGCATCCAAACTACTTCACATGTTGATATTGTTTCGACATACTCTGTTCTACTAATGAAATTGTCACTATAGGTTATTTTTTTGATGCCCATCGAATTACACCTATTCCAAACTTAAAAACGCATCCAAAATTACTCTTGTTATCGTCTGTGTTAATTGTAAAATCACTATCAGTATAGCCAATCAAATAAAAAATCATTAGTTTTTGGAATATAATATTCTATGTCTTATTGTTCCTATAACATATTTCAATATTCTTTTCCCAGCTTGCTAGTGTGAGTCTTTTGATGACTCCACAAATATTGAAACCAAACTAACTGCATACATAATATTTGGCCTTGTAGATATGAGGTACATCAAACTTCTAATGTGTCCTTTGAACATAGTTGGATCAACATTGGATCTCTTATCTTCTTTGCTAAGTTTTGTACCTATTGCAACTGGAGTTGGTGTAGGATTACAATTCATTATCTTGAATCTTCTCAGCACATCTTTGGCATACTTAGATTGAAAAATAAATATATCATTATTTCATTGAACAACTTCAATAACCAAAAAATATCTCATCAATCATAAATCTATCATTTGAAAAATTTTATTCATTTGCTAATTTGAACATCTATAGATAAATTTCTAGTAAAGATTAAGTTATCAACATATAAACATACAATCAAAATCAAAATCTCACCTATTTTTGTGTACAACATAACCTCACAACTGCTTCTGCTGAATCTATTGCTTATCAAGTATGAGTCAATCTGATTGTACCATGCTCTTGGTGCTTGTTTGAGACCATAAAGATCTTTTGTCAATCTATATGCCTTTCTTCCTATTCATGCACTTCATAACCTGGTAGTTCTTCCACATATACTTTTTATTTTAGAAAATCATTCAAAAAAATTGATTTGACATCCATTTGATAAAAATTCCAATTGCTTTGTGATGTTATGGCTAAAACCATTCTAACCGTATCAAGTATCGTAATTGGTGTAAATGTCTCATTATAATCAATTTCATGTTCTTGAACAAAACATTATGATTCTAACCTTGATTTATACTTTTCAACTTATCCTTATGCATTTAACATGATCTTATAGACCCATTTGAATTCTATGTTATCTTTATCTTCATGTAGATCTACTAGCTGTTATGTTTCATTTCTTTCAATAGAAGCCATCTCTTCATCCATATTATTGATCCAATGATCTTCATTAGTTGTTGCTTAAAATTTAATAAGATCATGAGAGAAAAAAATAAAATTTAAATGTAAATCTAAATTATCTTCTCCTTGATCATAAATTTCTTTCAAAATTCTTATTTTCTTACATTTGTATCTTGATCTTAATGAGAAAATTGTAGGATTTGATTCATTACATCTTTGTGAATTATGAATTGCATGCACTAATGATTCACTTGGCACAATTGTTTTTGGTTTTCTTGCTCTACTGAATTAGCTCCTTGTAGATTTTTTGTTAGAGTACCTGTTGCTTATGAACTTCATTGACCACTTTGCACACCTCATTTTATTGATTCTTATTTTCAAGGAATTGTTCTATCAATATTTTCATTTCAAGCTTCCTCTTCTTTGAATTCAACATATCTACTGATGATTACATTCTTGGTAATAGAATTGTATAACTTTTAAGCTTTTGACTACTCACTACAACCAATAGAGATATATTTTTTTATCTCTATAATTATACTTTATTATACTTTATTCTTTCACATGAGCATATGCCACATATTAAAAAACTCTTAAGTGAGATACACTATGTTTTCTACCTCTCCATGTTTCCTTTAGAATTTTGTCCTTAACAGTTTAGAATATAAATTGTACATGTAATTTCTTCAACCTAGTATTCATTTGATAAGTGTTTGGCCTTTAACATGGCCTTATCCATATTCATGATTATTTTGTTCTCCCTCTTTACAACACTATTTTGTTGTAGTGTGTATCTTGTAGTAAATTATTTTTAATTCCATGATTCTTGTAAATAATTAGAAACTTGTTTGAAGTGTATTCACCACCTCTATCTAACCTGAGTACTTTGATATATAGGTTACTTTATTTTTCAACCATTACATTGAATTCATTAAATATTTTGAAGGCTTTAAAATTTTACTTGAGAAAAAATATCCAAGTTTTCCTCTTAAAATCATCAATGAATGTTAGCAAATATAAACTTCCTTCTCATGTTGTAGCCTGCATAGGTCCACATATATCAATGTGAACAATCTCTAATGGTGCCTTTGATCTGTAAGACATTCATGTTTTGAAAATCTTTCTATATTGTTTTTCTAAAATATAACTCTGATATGAACTTGATGGCTACACAATTTGTGGTAGTCCTTTCACCATCTGCTTCTTTTACAATAAAATAAAACATCCAACATAAAGATGTCCATACCTTAGATGCCATAACTATGCCAAATCTAAATGGGTTGGCTTGTAATTTGCCTTGGGCTCTACTTGGTTCAAATTTTTACTCTTGATTCGAAGTGGGAACCTTATATTCTTTCATATTAATATTTAAAATCAACCTGCCACTTGAAAATATATCTAATATAATACACACTATCTTTGAATGATACTCTCTAACCTTTCTGCATAAGTTGCACAACACTTATGAGATTATGCTTTAAATCTAACATAAAATAAACATATAGAATATATTTTCTTTCACCATGTTTTGTGAAAATGTTAATCACCCCTGTAATCATCACCGATAGTTTATTATCATTGCCTAACTTAACTTCTGACTTCACATAACTATCTAAGATTGCAAACAAATCTCTATTTCTTGTCATATGATTACTGCATCCACTATCTAAGAACCAAATATCACTAGAACTCTATTTAATAACAATGCATATAATGAATAATGACTCATCATTACTTTCATATACATTTGAAAAATTTGCATTTTGTTTACCCTAATTTGTTTGTTTCTTCCAACACTCATATGCATAATGACTAAACGTGTTGCAATAATGACACTAAACATTATATTTATCATACATCTGAGAATTTTGATGAGACTGGTCGTTTCCTCTCAACCTTCCATTTCTTTTTGATTCGGGCAACAATTTAGGTGACAATTCGGGCGACAGTTCCACCCTAATTGATGACAGAACCTCTAAGAGCCATAACTTTTGCATCGTAGCTCCAATTGACTCGCTGTTTGAACCGTTGGAAAGATAAGAATGAGGAGAATGTTGTGAGATGGCATTGAGATTTTATCAATGAAGTTTGAACCCCAAAAACCCAATGGAAGTGCCCCAAATTTCAATTTTTAGACTGCACTACTAAAATTGAAATTTGGGACACTTCTATTGGGTTTTTGGAGTTAAAAATTTATTGAGCAAAGATCAATGCCATCTCACAATGTTATCTTCATTCTTAGCTTTTCAACGGTTCAAACAATGAGTCAATTGGAGCTACGGTGCAAAAGTTATAGCTACGAAAGTGCCCCAAATAGAGTGGGGATCGTTGGGAGGTCCTGGAATGTAAAACAATTGTGAGTTTCAAATTGCGATAAATAAGAACAATTATGATTCTACCACTCTAATTCCTCTTTGAAAAAGCATATTTTCTGCACATTATGAAAAAGATGCTGATATTTCAATTGCAGTAGAACAGGTTTTAGGGAATGCATTTCTGGTGGCAGACCATTCTTTAGCATATCACCGTGATGTTGAAAGGATTGATCGTACTTATCTTAGGCAGGTCTCTCCTAGTCGCTAATGCTGGGAACTGCCGTGTGGGGCAGGGGGAGGCGACGGGGTTAATGTGGAAGGGGAAGAGCACTTGAAAAGTCCAGGGACCATAAACCCGATTGTTTTCCTGAGAGATTTCGGACTGAAGCTCTCGGAGGCATTGTGGACGATATATATCTTAATGATAGACTCGTAAAGTAATTTAGTGCATAATTGTTTGAAGAACAGCCAGCGTTGGAGAAGCGGTCCAAGTCCCACGCAATTCAGCAAAAAAATAACTTCGCATGCAAGGAAGTGCGCACGCCGTGACAGTAAATAGATTTGTTTTTGGTAACAACTTTTAAAAATTGGACGAGATCTACGGGTTGATCGTTGATTCTTAGCCGCTGTGAAAGTTAGAGGAAGGATACAAAACTAAGGCACGTGTATAACGAACACAACCACGACATCAGGCAGTAGCCTCACATAACCACAAATTCCAAATTTTTATGGGTAAGAACTATGGTTTCTAGAATATTAAGATGAAAACATTATTTTGTTTACTAGATATTTGGGATTTGGTAGAAAATGAGTTTATAGAACTCCAAGATCAAACAGTGCATCAAATTTTGATACAAATAAAAAAAGATTAGCTTAGAAAAAATAAGAAAAAAAATGTAAAGACATTTATTTATTCAATAAGCAGTAGAATCTATTTTTCTTAAGGTTGCAGTAAAAACTAGATTCAAGAAGGCATGTGAGATTTTAAAAAGCCCTTATTAGAAAACAAATAAGTTGAAAGTAGCCAAACTACAGACATGATTTTTTCTTTTTTTTGAGAATTTACAAATGCAAGATTCAAAGTTCCTAGACCAATTTTTGAATCAAGTTATGAATGTTGTTAATCAAATTAAATCACATGAAGAAATAATTAATCAAAAGGTTGTACAAAAAATTATCAAGAGTTTTTTAGTAAATTTGATGCTATTGTTGTTGCAATTGAAGAATCGAAAGATCTAGCACAACTATATGTAAATTTTCTGATGGTATCTCTACTATCCCATGAGTCAAGAATGAATAAGAACAATAAATCTTGTTTTGAGAATGAATAAAAATTATATGTTTCATTCAACATAGAAAGAGGTAGAGAAAAGTCAAGCATTAAACACAAAGGCATAAAAAATAATTACAGAGGTAGAAGGAATAGTTTAGATTAAGGTGAAATAGTAAATAATAATTTCAATTTTGATATTTCTAGAGGATGTAGCAGTAGTAAGCAATTCCAACATCACTCTTAGAGGTATGACAAATCCAATGTTTAGTGTTATTACTGTAAGAAGTTGAGACATTATGCATATGGATGCAAAAAATAAATAACATGTCAATAAACATAATGTGAATTATTCAAATATATCTAAAAATAATTCATGATCTTTAATTATAACATGTCATGTTGCAAAAAAATCCCCAGTGATATTTGGTTTTTAGACAATGGGTATAGTAATCATATGATAGGAAATAGAGATTCATTTCTAAGTTTAGACAACTCTATGAAGTCAGAAGTCAAACTAAGAAATAACAACAAATTATCAATTTTGGGAAAATGTATAATTAATATTTTTACTAAATATAGTTAAAAAAAAAACATATTCCAGATGTCTATTTTGTGTCTAGATTGAAACATAATATTATGTGTGTTGTAAAACTTGTACAAAAATTATATAAAGTATCATTTAAAGATAATGTCTCTATTATTATAAAGAAAATTTTTAGTGACAAGTTGATTGTAAATGTTGAGATGACTAAGAACCAAATGTTTCTATTTTGTATTAAAAGTGAAACTCAAAATAAAATTCAAGGAGAAAAGGAAATGAATTTTAAAGAAACATATTTAGACTAGATATAACTTTGGCATCTAAGATATGGACACCTTCATTTTGGAGGTTTGAATTTATTACAAAAGAAGTAGATGGTGAGAGGATTACTACCAATTGAGGAGGTAGTTAGTTTGTGTGACAGATGTATTATGGGGAAACAACATAGGCAAAGCTTTCTAACATGAACGTCTTATAAAGCAAGGACACCATTAGATCTTATCCACACTAGTTTATGTAGACTAATGCAGACTCTAACATTAGGAGGAAGTTTATATTTTCTAACATGTGTTGATGATTTTAGCATGAAAACATATATTCATTTTCTCAAAAGATGTATAAAATCTTTTTAAAGATTAAAGATTTCAATGTAATGGTTGAAAAAGAAAATGGTTAGTACATCAAGGTACTTTTGATTAGATAGAGGTGGAGAATACAGTGTTAATAATTTTTCAAAATTTTAAATATATTATAAAATTAAGAAATAGTTTACTATAAGTTACACAACACAACATAGTGTTGTTATAAAAAGGAAGAACTGAATAATAATGGATATTTCCAAGAACATGTTAAAGGTCAATCACTTGCCTAATCAATACTAGGAAGAAACAGTAGCATATAAGGTATATATCCTATATAAATGTCATACAAAGTGTGTCAAGGACATAATTCCACTTGAAGTATGGAGCAACAAGAAAATTAGTGTATCTCACTTAAGAATTTTTGGATATATGGTATATGCATGTGCAAAAAAGAATCAAAATAAAGTTATATAATGGAGATAAAAATATATATCTTTGTTAGTTATAGTGATAAATCAAAAGCCTACAAGGTGTATAATCTCACTACCAATAAGGTAATTATGATTAGAATTTTCTAATTCAAGAAATAAGAAACATGGGATGGTAATAATGATACATCAATTACAATTATAGGAATAATATCTGAAGAAGAAAAAATAAAAGAACAAGTGTGTAAGGTGGTAAACCAAGTTCACAAGAAATAATTACTCTATAAAATCTACAAGAAGATAAGTAAAAAGAGTTGAAAACACCAAGGAATATTATACAAGGTGAATCATCAAGTCATGCAATCCATCCTCCTCCCAATTCTTATTAGTGTGATGAATATGACCCTACACTATCCTCACTAAAATCAAGTTATAAATTTAAGAAAATAAGAAGTTTGAAAGAGATATATGATTAAAGTGAAGAGAATTTAGATTTGTATTTATTCTTTGTTTTATTCTCTATGATCCTATATCTTCTGAAGAAGCATTAAAGGAAGAACATTAGAACAATGTTATGGATGAATAGATGGATTCTATTGAAACAAATAAAACATGAGAGCTAGTATAAATATTTTAATTTAAAGATTGCATAAGAGTAAAATAAGTCTATACGACCAAGTTCAAAGTAAAAGGTGAAATTAAAAATTACAAAGCAAGAATAGTAGCAAAAGATTTTGTAAAACAATATGAAGTTAACTATAATAATAGATTCATATTAGTTGCAAGACTTCATATAGTTAGAATTATTTAGCCGTAGTAGCACAAAATAATTAGAAAGTTTATCAAATAGATGTCAAATCTATATTCTTGAATAAGTTTTTATAGTAAAAAGTATATGTACAACCTCCAATAGGTTATGAATTGCATGAGCATGAAGACAAAGTGTATATATTAAAAATATAAATTTATTTCTTAAACAAGCACCAAGAGCATGGTATAGTTGAACTAAATCATATTTGACTAGTAATGGATTTAACATAAGCAACACATTGTATACAAAGGTCAATAAATAATATCAAATTTTTATTATGTTTTTATATGTTGATGAGTTAATCTTTACTATTTTTTTTTTCATAAACATATTCAAAATAACCATGAAAAAAGAGTTTGAAATAATAATTTTATGATTGATAAGATATTTCTTATGCATTGAAGTTGCACAATCAGATAAGGGCATCTTCATTTACTAAACTAAGTATGCTAAGGATGTCTTAAGGAAATTCAAGATGATGGATTATCATCATGCATCAACTCCAATTAAAATAAAAAGTAAACTCGACAAAGAATGTGGGTTATACTATTGATCCAATAATGTTCAAAAGACTCATTGAAAGAATAATGCATCTCACAGTTATAAGGTCAAATGTTATATATGGTGTTAGTTTAATTTTATGATTTATGAAGTCACCAAAATATTCACACTGCTAAATTGGGAAGATAACATTGAGATATGTAGTAGAAACAACATGCCACAGAATTATATATTCCATAAATAATTATTTCTGTTTTATTAGCTATATTGATAGTGATTTTATAGTTAACACAGATGATAAAAAAATATTTTTTGATATGTTTTTAACTTTAGATCAGACATAGTTCGATCGGCATCAAAGAATCAATCTATTGTGATAATTTTATTAGCTAAATCAGCATATGTAGTAACAACATCAGCAATATGTCAAACGGTTTGGATGCATTAAGTATTGTCAAATATATCCAACACCATATTTTTGTGATAACAAGTCTAAAATTTTAATATTGAGAAAGAATGTATTTAAAAAGAGGATCAAACACATTATTACAATGTACCACTTCAGTAGAGAGTTGGTGATTAATTGAGAAATGTACTTATAATTTTATATATCTAAAGATTAGTTGATAAATATATTCACAATGACACTAACAAAGGAGAATACTTAACACATAAGATAAAATTTGAACATTAAAATGTTGATATAGTTAGTGACATAAATTAAAGGGGAGTGTTTAAAAATTTAATTTCTTCATATCTACAAAATTTTAATTGAATTTCACCATCATTCACTAACTCTCTGATAAAATGATATCTTCTATCAATGTGCTTACTCCTCTTGTGAAACACATGATTCTTTGACAATGCAATTACTGATTTATTGTCACAAAAGATGGATGTTGGCTCCCCCTAAACTTGCAATAGATATATCAACCTCATCCAAATTGCTTGGCATGCTGTTAATATAGCTACTACATAGTTTGCTTCAGCTAATGAAACTATCACTATGAGTTGCTTTTTTGATGTCCATAAGACCACTCATGTTCCAAAATGAAAAGCATATCCAGAAGTACTCTTTATATCATTAATACTACCTATAAAATCACTGTCAGTATAACCATTCAAATAAAAATAATTAGTTTTGGAATACAAGATTCCATTTGCTATTATCGATGCCACATATCTCAATATCCTCTTTCCAACTTGCCAATGTGAGTCTTTTGGTAACTCCATGAATCATGAGATTAAGCTGGCCTCATACATGATATTTGGTCTTGTAGCTTTAAGATACATCAAAATTCTAATTAATCTTTTGAAAATTATAGAATCAACATTAGGCCCTTTTTCTTCGTTGCTAACTTTAGTCCCTGTTGCAACTGGTGTAGATGATGGCTTACAATTTAACATTCTTAACCTTTTGAATGCTTCTTTTACATATTTATATTGACTAATGAGAATTCCTCTATCTAATTGAATAACTTCAATGCCCAAAAAATACTTCATCAAATCCAAATCTTTCATCTCAATTTCTTTCTTCATTGCTGATTTAAATGCATCTAGAGATAAATTTCTAATGAAAATTAAATCATCAATATATAAACACACCATCAAAATCTAACCTTATTTATTGATCTTTGTTTACAATGTGGGCTCACTCTTACTTCTATTGAATCCATTGCTTTGCATGTATGAATCAATTCTACTATACCATGCTCTTGGTGCTTGCTTGAGGCCATAAAGAGCTTTCTTCAATTTGTACACCATGTTTTTATGTCCATGCACTTCATAACCTGTTCTTTGTTTCACATACACTTCTCTTTCTATAAAACCATTCAGAAAAGCTGATTTCATATTCATTTGAAAAACTTTCCAATTATTTTGTGCAGCAATTTTTAAAACCATTCTAACTATATCAAGTCTAGTAACTAAAGCAAATGTCTCATTACAATCAATTCCATAATGTTGTGTAATTTTTTTCCTACTAACCTTGCCTTGTATTTTTTAATCTCACCTTTTACATTAAATTTAGTTTTATAGACCCATTTGATTCGAATGTAATCCTTACCTTCAGGTAGATCAACTAGATTCTATGTGTGATCTCTTTCAATAGAATCTATTTATTCATCCATGGATTTGATCTAATGTTTTTCAATAACTTCTTCTTCAAAATTCTTAGGATCATGAGAGAATAAAGCAAAATTTGAACATAAATCCAAATTGTCTTCTCCTTGATTATAGATCTCTTTCAAACTTCTCATTTTCCTACCTTTATATTTTGATCTTAATGAGGCAAGAGTAGGATATGATTCATCACCTAGTTGTGAATTGGAAGTAAGATGATGTGCATGACTTGATGATTCACCTTGGATAACATTTTTTGGAGTTCTTGATGGTGTACTTGATCCTACTTGTGGATTGGATTGATCACCTTGCATAATTTTCTCTTTAGTTTCTTCTTCATTCTCTAATATTGGTGCTCCAATTTTGATTGATTTGTTAATTCTTCCATACCATGCTTCTCCTTCCATATATTTGACATCTTTTCTAACAATCAATTTTGTTGAAATTGGGTTATAAAATTTATAAGCTTTTGATTGTTCACTATAAACAATGAAAACACATTTCTCACTTTTATCATCCAATTCTCTTCTTAAGTATGATGGTACAAGAGAATATATTATTCAACCAAAAAATTTAAAATGATTTACACTCTGCTTCTTTTGGAATTCTATATTTGACACTCTTTATTGGTATTCTATTCAAAATATATACTGCACATGCTACTACTTCTACCTAATATTCATTTGACAAATGTTTAGCCTTCAACATGCTTCTAGCCATCTCCATGATTATTCTACTCTTTCTTTTTGATACACCATTCTATTGTGGCATGTACCTTGTAGTCAATTATCTTTTAACGTCATAATATCTTTAAAAATCTTGAAATTTGTTAGACATATATTCTCCTCCTCTATTTGATCTAAGTATCTTGATGTAATTACCACTTTGATTTTCCACCATATACTTGAACTCCTTGAATATACTGAAGGTTTTAGACTTCTGCTTGAGAAAATATACCCATGTCTTCCTGCTAAAATCATCAATGAAGGTTAGAAGATAGGTACTACCTCCAAATGCTAGAATTTGCATTAGTCCACATATATCACTATGAACTATCTCCAATAATACCTGTACTCTATATGAGATTCCTATAGGAAAACTCTCTCTATGTTGTTTTGTAAAAATGCAACTCTCACATGAACTGGTTGACTGCTCTATAGGTGGCAATCCTTTCACCATTTATTTCTTTTGTAATAAAATCAAACCTCCAAAATGTAAATTCCCATACCTCAAATGTCATATATGATTAGTTTAGACATTTAGTTTTGAAATTGACTTCTTCTGCTCCTTGGATGGACTAAATTTGAAGGGGGACATCAAATTCTTGGTCATATCCACTCTTAAAATCAACCTGTCATTTGGGAATCTATCCAATATAGTGCAAACATCATTCATAAAAAATACCATGTAATCTTTTTTTACTAGTTATCCAACACTCATAAGATTTTGCTTTAATCCAAGTACAAAATAGACACCAAAAATAAACTTTCTTTCACCATTTTTTGTCAAAATATTTATTACACCTTTAGCCATTACATCCACTTTATTATCATTTCGAAATTTCACTTTAGACTTTATAGAATCATCAAGACTAAAACACAAATCTTTATTCCCAGTCATATGATTAATGCATCCACTATCCAAAAACCAAATATTTATAGTGCTTTCTTAAGCAACATTACATGTGATGAACATAATCTAAAAATTAGATCTAGATTCATTTATATAATTAGCATGGTGCTTATCCACATCTCCTTGTTTCTTTCTACATTTATGTGCATAATATCCATACTTTTTTCAATAATAACACTAAATTTTAGATTTATCAAACCTCTATGAATGCTGTTGGAAATGATTGTTTCCACGTCCTCTATTGTTGTAGTTCTGATTATTCCTTTCACCTTGATCTTGATTTAGATCACTTATACCACCTCTATCTTTGCCTCTAAAACTTCCTCTACCTCTTCCTCTAAAACTTGACCTTCCTCTTCCTCTGTCAGATGATTCTTGAGACTTGAAAGAATTATCAAAAGAAGTATTGATATTTCTATTGATTCTGGACTCATGTGTTAACAAGGATCCCATTAATTCATCTATAGATAACTATCTTAAATATTTGGATTGCTTAATTTCTACTAATATAGCATCAAATTTATTGGGAAAAATTTTGAGAATCTTTTCTTGAATCTTTTGATCTGTTAATTTTTTTGGATTAGATCTAATTTTATTTACAACATTTATGACTTGACTCATAAATTGGTCTATAGACTTTGATTCACTCATTTTGAAAATTTCAAAATTTCTTCTAAGAGATTGTAGTTTAGCTACTTTCACCTTTGTAGTACCTTGATAGGCTATCTCTAAAATCTCCCATGCCTTCTTGGATCTTATTTCTACAAAAACTCTAGGAAAGATGGACTCATCCATTACTTGTTGAATTAAAAATATAGCTTTTGAATCCTTTTTATTTTTGTCTCTAAGTTGATCTTTTTCTCCCTGTGTTAATGCCTAGAAGGCTATCTGATCTTGTGGTTTTGCAAAACCATTTTATGTCAATTCCCAAACATCTTGTGAACAAAATAAAGTTCTCATCTTAATTGCCCATAAATCATAATTCTTACCAGTGAAAATAGGAGTTTAGGGCTGATTGATGTTGTTGCTTGTTGCCTGATCTACTACAATAGTAAAAACAAATCCTTCTTGACTTTAAAAAACATGGGGCTCTGATACCAAACTATTGAAATAGAAAAGGCAATAATAAAAAACTTAATATAGAATTGTAGAATTGCTACAGAAACATAAATCCATTTTACTAAACTTCTTTCCTAACAAAATAAAGACCACCAAATTGCTACAACAATACAAAAAAATTATTCAACTTTTTCTCTATAAAAAATGATTACAAAACCCTCTTTAAATATAGGACTATGGTAGAAAGAATAATAGAATATATTAACTAAAATCAACACTATTATTAGATACAATTGTAACTGATCATGTAAACTGGGGTTATTCAATTCCTATGAACATTTATTCTATACAAAATAAAACTGAATTGAAGATTACTTTATTTCTTGTTTTCTTCACTACGTGCATGCAAATGAGAGAAATTAATTTGATTATTCTAACACTTCTTATTAAAAGAAATGATGATCATAAGGATATTAAAAACAATCATTTAACCCATAATGGACTATAATAAAAGTGGAGTAAACTTACACAAAAGAGGAACTAATTATGAGCTAATAGCTCGTTGCAGTCAAAATAGAAAAAAATAGAACACTTATTATTGTAGTAGAAAATAGAAGAGCCATTGCATACATGCAACAGTAGTTTATTTTGCCTAATACACAAAATTTAAGCATTATTTTTCTCAACAATCTTGTTAGAATACGTGCTAGTTTCCACTGGTGTTAGCAAAAAAGCTAGTGTGTTCTATCTTTTTAGAAGTTTGTTTTACAATTTGCTTTAAAAATTGTTTTAAAACTTTTTAATATTTTCCTATTCACTGTTACAATTTGTCTATTTTATAATATATATATATATATATATATATATATATATATATATATATATATATATATATATATTGGCATGTAATGTTGGGGAATCCAAGAACAACACACATGTTCTAATCCCACTTGTTAGGATTTTACTCCTCAAAAAGAGAACAATATGATTACCAAATACAAGCAATTAAACATGCAGAATTAACCAGAAGTACAAGTAACTAGAATTCACAAATAGCACAAAATATGAGAGACAATACACTATCTTGTATTAATACTTGTACAGAAAAGAATACAATAAAGAAGATGCCACTTCTTCTCCCACCTTTTAGAGGCTTCCCACACCTCAAGTGTATAGTAATTCTTCTTCAAAAGTTCACTCTCCTACCAAAAATGGTCCCAACACACAACTCACACACAGAATTGGTGTTCACCTCTCCAACCAGTCAGTAATAACCTTGCCAGTACCAAGCACTCTAAAGTACTTCAAGTAGATCTCCCATGAACCTGAAACCTGTAATTCAACAAACCTTACTTACACATGTAGATCTCCTATGAGCTTGCAACAACTTGCAACTCACTGATCTTACAATGGAAGGATCTTCCTTGCCTTCCTTTTCAACTCATAATTACAATACATGCCAATGGGTCTATAAATAGATCCTAGACTTGAACAATAACTTAGACTCCTACTTTACTATAATTATCCACGTAGCTCAAGACTTGAAATAGCCTTTACATGCAAACAAGTAGTTCAACAAACTAACTATTCATGCAACGAACAGTTCTAGAACACACAGGCGACTGACGTCGGTCCCTGTCTGCTTGGTGCTGACCGACGTTGACTGACTCCCTGTCGATGCTGGTTGCCTTTCACATTCATCATGACTGACGTCAGTTATACTGCCAATGCTGGTACTTCTAGAATTTCAGCAACCTCCTCCATGTCTGCATAGTTGAAGCTTTTAGCTCCACAACCTAACAATATCCCACTTGCAGATAAATAGCTGCAACTATACATGTACCTGTACATCATCTAGTTTGTTCCCTTGGCTTTGCATCCCTCTTCAAGATCACTCTTGAAGACCAACCACCACAAATCATGTGGTGCACTACCTGTCATCCAAATCACTTGCCACATCCACATCTACAAACCCATGTAGAAAATAACTTGACCCTGCATAACATGTGCACCTGCTGTTGGTCCCTCTCAGAATTGACTGAACTGCCCTCCAATGCTTTTTTTCCAGACTGGCTCCAAACTTGTGACAACTCCCACTAATTGGGAAAACTCAGGTCTAGTACATACCATGCACTTAACCTCATCATGTGAATCAAGACACTGTTCTGTGAACTATCCAACCATCAGCGTGCTAATCGGTCTCACACAATCATCCTGAAACAAAGTCAACCTGTGACCTTCCATGCCCCTAGAACACACTCATACCAAAGAATCTTGCTGCTCCCAGATTCCTCATGGCATACTTTTGAACTAGCTTTACCTTTAGTTCAGCAACTCCCTGTATATGTAACCCTACAACAAGCACATCATACAGTAATAGGATAATGTAGCTATTATTATCCAACCTGGTAAAGATAAACACAATGATCAAACCTCCATTGCCCTGTAGCTTATTCAAGACCATTTACCTTGGCCTTTTATCTCACGTATCCATTTCCGCTCTTCTTCATCCTAAACATCCATTCATCACTCAGTGCTTTTCCAGCTGGCAACTCTACCCAAAACTCCTGTTTGGTTCTTCTCCAAGGAATCACAACCTTCATCCATGCCAAGCTCCCACTATTTCCTGGATCTACCTACTCTGCTTCTTTAATAACTTCCTGGTTCTTTACCATCAGTGAGCAACAAGTAGTGTAAAGAAGGGAAATGATGAATTTGAGGCTTACTTACCCTTTAAGTCCTCCATATGGGCGCTTGAGACTCCCTGACAGCTTGCTGTCTGCCCAAAATCCATCTCAGTGACCGATGTTGATCACATCTTAGTCTACACCTGACTGATGTCAGTTCCATGCGATTGCCTCATCAATGACGTCGATTCCCTTGACTGACACCAGTGTTTATCTATCGCTGAGTCACTGACGTCAGGCTACACATAGCCGACATCAGTCCCTGTCTAGATGCTGACATCAATTTTCTAGCTGACGTCGGTCTCTGTGTTTTTCTTGTGAGAACTGACTTCTACCCATGAGCTCCTTTTGGATCAAACCCTTGTCCAATTTAACCTTGCTCTGCTCAGAATTCTTCTGCCCCTTGTGCTGAACTCTGTCTATCACCTTCTCCTTGAAAACCAAGGCTTTCTTGTTCTTGTCACTAACATCGGATTCCTCAAGAAACATCACCTTTTTCTTCTGCATACAAAAATCTCAATTCATGCTTTAAAAATTTGAAAGCATACCCTTTGACTCAAAAACATGCATCTCTTTTTTATTCATGTGACCAAGCCTATTAAGCCACATCTTTGAATCTACAGCTGAAGTAGATAACCCAGAAAGATAATCAGTAATACAAGTAGATAGATAAAGCATACTTACTTTCTTACCTCTTGCTACAACAAGTGCACCCTTGGTAACCTTCCAAGAGTCTGTTATGAGAGTTACTGTGCAACCCTCATCACCCAAACTTCTTATAGAAATCAAATTCCACTCCAGAACTGGGACATGCATGACCTCCTTCAACACCCATGTGTTATCTATCTACAATTTAGCTTCACTTTCCCTTTGCCAACCATCTGACAAGGCTTACCATCCCCTAAACAAATTTCTCCAAAGTCTCCCTGGACATACTCATGAAAAAATTCCCTATTTGGGGATGCATGAAAAGAAGCACTAGAATCTAAAACCCAAGATTCTAATTTATCCAAAGAACATACCAGAGCATCCTGTGTAACATAATCCACAACATCTGCTTCTTCTTCATGTCCTTCATGTTGATCTTCACCCAACCAACAATCTCTCTTTAAGCGCCCTTGCTTTCCACATTTCCAGCAGGTTATCCTGCCATACCTGGACTTGGATCTCCTGCCTATCTTTGACCTTGATCTCCCACGCTCGATCTTCTCTCTTTGCCTTCCCCTGCTTTCCACACTCAAAGCATTTCTTGATGATTCACTTGTGCTTTTCTAACATATCTCTTCATTCAAGATTACACTCAAAACATCATCCACTTTTAAGATTTTTGAAGCAGACATAGTATTGCTAACTGTCATTAGCAAACTCTCCCAACTTTCAGGTAATGAGCATAAGATTAAGAGAGCCTTAATTTCATCATCAAAAACAATATTGACTAAATTTAACTGGTTTACCAAACCATGGAAATAACTAAGATGACTATGTACAGATCCACCTTCCAACATGTGCAAATTAAATAATTGCTTCATAAGAAATACCTTATTTGAAGCTGAGGTTTTTTCATATAAATTTGCCAAAGATTCCATCAACTCTATCATTGTCTTAGCGTGTGATAAGTTGGAAATCACAGACGATGCTAGACTTAACCTTATAGATCCTAGAGCCTTCCAATCAAGAACCTCCCATTCTTCATCCTTCATATCCTAGGGCTTGCAATCAACTCCACCCAATGGTAAGTACAAATCTTTCTGATACAGATAATCTTCAATATTCATCCTTCATAATTGATAGTTCTTGCCATTAAACTTCTCCATTCGTAGCTTACTTTCTTCTGCCATTGCTCTACTCCCACTCAAACAAAAACCCCTGTGAGTAACCTGTAATCAACACACACTAACCAGATCTAATCCAACCTGTTAGTATCCCAACCAAAAGCTTTGATACCAGTTGTTGGGGAATCTAAGAACAACACACCTGTTCTGATCCCACTTGTTAGGATCTTGCTCCTTAAAAAGAGCACAATATGATTACCAAATACAAGTAATTAAACATGCGGAATTAAATAGAAGTACAAGTAACTAGAATTCACAAATATCACAGAATATGAGAGACAATACACTATCTTGTATTAATACTCGTACAGAAAAGAATACAATAAAGAAGATGCCACTTCTTCTCCCACCTTTTAGAGGCTTTCCACACCTCAAGTGTACAGTAATTCTTCTTCAAAAGTTCACTCTCCTACCAAAAATGGTCCCAACACACAACTCACACACAAAATTGGTGTTCACCTCTTCAACCAGTCAGTAATAACCCTGCCAGTACCAAGCACTCTAAAGTACTTCAAGTAGATCTCCCATGAACCTGTAACCTACAATTCAACAGACCTTACTTACACATGTAGATCTCCTATGAGCTTGCAACAACTTGCAACTCAATGATCTTACAATGGAAGCAGCTTCCTTGCCTTCCTTTTCAGCTCATAATTACAATACATGCCAATGGGTCTATAAATAGATCCCAGACTTAAACAATAACTTAGACTCCTAGTTTACTATAATTATCCACGTAGCTCAAGACTCAAAATATCCTTTACATGCAAACAATCAGCTCAACAAACTAACTGTTCGTGCAACGAACAGTTCTAGAACACACAGGCGACCGACGTTTGTCCCTATCTACCTGGTGTTGACCAACGTCATCTGACTCTCTACCAATGCCGGTTGCCTTTTGCATTCATCATGACCGACGTCGGTTATACTGCTGATGCCGGTACTTCTGGAACTTCAGTAACCTCCTCCATGTCTACATAGTTGAAGCTTTTAGCTCCATAACCTAACATGTAATAAATAACAATATTTTTTACAGTTTGAAGACTATTTTTTTATCATTGTGGTATCAAAATTTAGATAGGTTGTGAGCTTAGTCAATGTCCAAGTTAGCAGCATAAGAGATAAGGTGTAAGCAGAGCTGTTAGAGAAAGAATCAATGAAAAGAGTTGAGTGTTGGAGAGAGAATAAAATATTGTGGGATAAGCGCTACGTAGGAAGACAAGAACTAGGTCAACAAAAGTGTGGAAGAACATGCAGTTATTGTGGAGCTAATTAGGTTGGAAGAATATCATAGTCTATGTGGGAGAAAAATCTAAAAAACCTTGTTTGCAACAAATACAAATAAAATAAATATAAGGTGCAATCTATAGAAACACTACTTAGTCACCTACAAACAAAAGGGAAAAATTGAAAAAGGGAGTAACCAATAATTTAGATAAAAAATGAAATATAACTACAAGTCTGTCAAGTATTAAAGACAATGAAGGACATTTACAAGTATTTGAATCATAGTATTTGATCATGGAAATGAATAATAGTCTTACATAGCCACAAATTGCAATTTTTATAAGTAAAAATTTTGATTTTTAGTCAATGAAGATGAAAACTTTGTTGTGTTCATAGGATGCACAGGATTTAGTGAAGATGAAAATTTTGTTGTGCTCACAAGATGTATGGGATTTAGTAGAGAATGGATTTACAGATATTTTAAATCATGTATCATATCAAGATTTGATAGGTAGAAAAAGACCAACTTAAAAAAATGAAGCGAAGGATGCACAAGCCTTGTTTATTATTCAATAAGTAATGGATTAGAATATCATCCCTAAGATAATAACAATAACTAGGTTTAAGAGGGTATGAAATATTCTGGAAACAACTTATCAAGAAACCAAAAAAATAAAAATGGTTAAATTATAGTCTCTTAGAAGAAGTTTTGAGAAATTACAAATGAAAGATTCAGAGTCTGTAGACTAGTTTCTGAGACATGTTATGAATGTTGTTAGTCAAATCAGATCACATGGAGAAAAAATCCCTGATCAAAAAGTTGTGAAAAAAATATATTATTGTTGCTATTGAAGAATCTATAGATTTTACACAACTATCTATAAATGAGAAGATGTGGTATCTATTTTTGTATGAATTCAGAATAAATAGGGACCATAATTCTAATTTAGAGAATGATTTTAAATCATAGGTTTCATTCAATAGAGATAGAGGAAGAGGAAGGTCAAGCTTCAAAGGCAAAATCAAAAATAATAATCAAAGAGATGGAATGAGTAGTCCAGATCAAGATGAAAGGACAAATCATAACTTCAATACTCATAAATCTAAAGGGCATAATCAATTTACACAATAATCCCATAGGTATAATAAATATAATTTTCACTATTTTTTAAACAATAAATTCAATCATTATGTATATGAGTGTAAAAATAAGGAAAGATCTTCCAATAAACAAAATGCATAATTTTCATATGTATCTCAAAGTAATTCTAGGTCTATATTTGTTACATGTCATGTTGCTTAAGAGTGCTGTAGTGATATTTAGTTTTTAGATAGTGGTTTCAATAATCATATCTTTTTACAAGCTTAAATAGTTCCATGAATTTTGAAGTCAATCTAGGCACTGATAATAAAGTATTAGTGATTCAAAAATGTGTGATTAACATTATTATAAAACATGGTGAAATAAAATATAATCTAGATATTTTTTTTGTGTCAAGTTTGAATCATAATCTCAGAAGTATTGGGAAGCTTTCAGAGAAAGGTTACAAAGTATCATTTAAAGTTAATGGGTGCATGATACTAGACATATTTTCAAGTGATATGTTGATTGCAAAGGTTGAGAAGACCAGGAACTAAATGTTCCCACTTTGAATCAAGAGTAAAAATTCTATCTAAGAAGATCTCGAGTCAAATTACAAGGCAAACTCTTTGGATCAAACATAGTTATGACATTTAAGGTATTAACATTTTCATTTTGAAGGTTTGAGTTTATTATAAAAGAAGTAGATGGTGAGAGGATTACTACCAATTGAGTAGCCAATGAGTTTATGTGAGAGTTGTATTTATAAAAAATAATAAAGGAAATGTTTTTCTAAAAATAGTGTCATATAGAGCAAAGACACCATTAGATATTATTCACACTGATATAGGTGCACCTATGCAAAATCCAACACTAAGAGGTAGTTTATATTTTTAAATATTCATTGATAATTTTAGTAGGAAAACTTGGATATATTTTCTCAAGTACAATTTTTAAGCCTTTAGAATATTCAAGGATTTCAAAATAGTATTTTAAAAATAGAGTGGTGTATACATCAAGTTACTCAAGTCAGATAAAGGTGATGAATACAATTGAAATGAGTTTCTAGAATTTTATAGGTACCATGGAATTAAAAAATAGTTTACTACAAGATACACATCACAACATAATGGTGTTGTAGAGAGGAAAAATAGAAAAACCATGGATATGTTGAGGACCATGTTGAAAGCCAAACCCTTGTCTAATTAATATTGGGTGTAAATAGTAGTAGGTGTAGTATACATTTTAAATATATGTTCTAGAAAGAGTGTCTAGGACAAAATTCCATAGGAATCATGGAGTGACAGGAAACACATTGTATCTCACTCATGAGTTTTTAGATGTGTGTCATATGAACATGTTCCAAAATAAATAAGAACAAATTGAATGATAAAGGTGAAAAAGGTATCTTTAGTGGTTATAGTGAGCATTCAAAATCTTACAAGATATGTAATCCTATCACCAAGAAGGTATTTATCAATAGAGATGTTGAATTAAAGGAAGACAAATTCTAGTATGGAAGTGTTAAATATCAATTACAGGTATTATACCTCAAATAAAAAATCAATAGAGCAAGGTGTTCAAGGTCGTCAGCTAAGTTTACAAGAAATAGGTACTCCAACAAGTAATTCTATAAGAAGATAATTCAAGAGAGTTAGAAACATCAATGAATTTCATACAAGGTATATTATTAGTTCATTCAAGTCATCATACTCCCACAAGGAAGGAATGAATCATATCCTACACTTACCTCAATAATATGAAGGTATAGTGTTAGGAAAATAGTAAGCTGAAAACTATTTATGATCAAGGAAAAGAGAATTTAGATTTACATTCAAATTTTTATTTATTCTCTCCTGATTATGTATATTTTGAGGAAACAACTAAGGTATATCAATGGGTCAAGGTTATGCATGAAAATATAGATTGTATTCAAAGAAATAAAACATGAGAACTAGTAGATCTACCTGAAGGTAAATATATCATATGATTCAAATGAGTCTATAAGACCAAATTTAATGTAGAAGGAGTGATTGACAAGTAGAAATAAATATTAGTAGAAAAGGTTATACAAAACAATATGAAATTGAAATTACATGGAGATATTTTCACTAGTTACAAGGCTCGATACAGTTAGAATGGTTTTAGCCTTAACAATACAAAGCAATTCAAAATTTTACCAAATGGATGCCAATTCAACATTTCTAAATGGTTTTCTAAGGGAAGAAGTGTATGTAGAACAAACACCAAGTTATGAATTTCATGAACATGAAGTCAAGGTGCATAGATTGAAAAATGCTCTTATGGGATCTAACAAACACCAAGAACACGATATACTCATATTGACTCATACGTGATAACCAATGGATTTAATAGAAGTAATAATGAGCCTATGTTGTATAAAAAAAATAATAAATCAAGGTCATATTTTGATTATATGTTTATATGATAATGACTTAATATTTACTAGAAATTTGTATATAGGCATGTTTAAACCAATGATGAAGAAATAATTTGAAATGATAGATCAAGTATTGAATAGATATTTTCTAGGCATTACAGTTGTTCAAATAGATCATGATATTTTTATTTTTCAATCTAATTATGCCAATGATATTTCTAGGATATTCAAGATGATGAATTGCAATCAAATATTAACTTTAGTTGTAACAATAATAAAACTCAACAAATAAGATAAGGGATACAATGCTAATCTAACTATGTTCAAAAGACTCATTGGAAGTTTGACATGCCTCATAGCTATAAAGATAGATATTATTTATGAAGTTGCTTTAATTTAGATATTTATGGAATCACAAAAAGAATTACACTAGCAAGTTGGGAAGAGAATATTGAGATATGTATAAGGAACAAAAGGATATAGAATATTATATTCTAAACCTAAAGATTTTAATTTAATTAAATATATTGATAATGATTTTGTAGGTAGCACAAATGATAAGAAGAGTACTTCTAGATATGTTTTCCATTTTGGAATAGGTGTAGTTTATGGACATCAAATAAGTAACGTATAATGACAATTTTATCAACTAAAGTAGAGTATGTAATAGCAACATCAACAACATCCAAAGTAGTTTGGATGTAGAGAGTGTTGACAAATATATTGCATAAACATGAGAATATTACACCAATATTTTGTGATAATAAATTGACCATTTCACTATTAGATAATAATGTTTTTCACAAGAGAATTAAGCATATTGACATCGGGCATCTTTTCATTAGAGAGTTGGTGAACAATGAAGAAATCCATATGGATTTTTGTAGATCCAAATATCAATTAACACATATTCACAAAGGTATTAGATATAGATAATTTTGAGTGCATAAGATTGAATTCCAACATTATAGATGTTGGAGTTGCTAGTGGTATAAATTAAAGGGGAGTGTTAGAATACTTGCTAATTTCTAGTAGTGTTAGATTTAAATCTAGTGTTTTCTATCCATTTTGAAATTAGTTTTAGAGTTTGATTTTAAAAATGTTTTAAAGATTTGTAAGGTTTTACTATTCACTACTATAATCTATCATATTTATAACGAGGATTTTTGTATCTCTTTTTAGCATGTCATAAAGATCATTTTTTTACAGTTGCGAAATTATTTTTTAATCAATTCACTTCTTAATGTTTAATGAAACAATTCTTAGTTGCTTGCATAATGAATGAATTTTGTCTCTTAGAACTACTTTTGTTAATATATTTTCCAATTGTTTCTCTATCTTTCAGAACTTTAACTTCACTTCTCCTTATTGAATCAATTTCTAATGAAATGATGACAAATCTCTATTTGCTTTGTTATTGCATGAAGATTAAAATTCTTTGATATTTGAATTGTTTTATTTTTATCACAATGTATAATAGTGGGAGAACCACATTGTTGATACAAATTTTCCAAAACTCTCCATCACCAAACTTATTTACAGCACACTGATGTTGTTGCTACAAAATGTGCCTCCATTATAGAGAGATCAACCATCTATTGATTTTTTGAAATAGAAGTTATAATGCCACTACCAAGACAAAAACAAACCTTGAAGGTGATTTATGGATCATGTACATGAAACCAACTGAATTTGCATCTCAAAATCCAACTAATTGTAAACTCTTTGATGTTGTATAATGAATGCCATGATACATTGTGCCTTTGATATGACAAAGTATTATTTTTTTATCTTTCATGTTATTTTTATGTGGATATGCCATAAATTTTGAAACAAATCTTAATGCATTTAAAATATGTAGTCAAATAGTTATTAGGTACATCAGATTACTAGCCATCAATTGAAATTGAGTCTCATTCACACTGCTACTCTTATCTTCCTTAATCAAAATTTTGTATTATGTTGACAAATTCTCCACTTTCTTATACATTTTTATTTTTAAATTTGTGAATAGATTTTAGGTAAAATTTAACTAAAAAGTAAATATACCATCAATTGATTGATATAACTCCACACCAAGAAAGTAATGCATCAATCCCATATCAGTCATCTTAAACTCCATCATTGTTTGATTGATTCATGCATCATTTTTGAACTATTCCCTATAAAAATAAATTCATCAGCATAAAAAAAAACCATTAAAATTTTTTTACCTTGATTTTTTAGATAAATTACTGGTTTTGTTTGACTTCTAACAAAGCTATGCCACTATAAATGATTATCAATTATTGAATAATAAGCTCCGGGAGCTTGCTTCAAGTTACCCAATGTTATATTCAATTTTTATACCAGATATTCTTTCCTTTTTACTCAAAAAGTATGTTTTCATTTCACATAAACCTCTTCTTTCATGAAGACATCCAATAATGTTGACTTCAGATCCATTTGGTCAACTATCCACTTATTATGGAATTCTAATGTTTATATTGTTCTTTTTATGTCCCGATGAGAAACTTGTGAAAATGTTTCTTCATAGTCTATTCCATAAATTTATGCATATCCTTTGGCTAATAGCCTTGTCTTATGCCTTTTAGGTTTTCCATTAATTTTATGTTTTTTTTATAACCATTTTAATTCTTTCACCTCTTTATCTTTTTGGAGATCAACTAGCTCTAAATTTCCATTCATCTCAATTGTCTTCATTTCTACTTCTATTGCCTCACACCAAACTCCATGTTCAGCTACATCTTCATAAAAACATGGTTTAGATTGATTTTGAGAAGATAAAATAAAGCTAACAATATGATTTGTGTTCTCTTGATTGGTAGTCCTTTGATAAATTTCTTTAAGGATTTTTACCTTATTTGGGGGTTCTTAGAGTTAATGTAATATTTTCACTTGCTATAAAATTTCTTAGTGGTGAAATTTGACTACCTCTAGGGCTTGATCTACTACTAAGACTGATGGAGAGAAGATTTGACTACCTCTAGGGCTTGATCTACTACTAAGACTGATGGAGAGAAGAGTAATAACATCTTGGGATGCTTCTATTTCTATAGTTATTGGTATATCCTTATGTAAACCTTATTACCACATAAACATTCATCAAATATCACATCATATGATACGATTATTTCATTAATTTGGGATTCAAAAACTTATATGTTTTACTCATTTTCAAATAACCAAAAAAAATGCATGATTTTATTTTTGCATCAAACTTCTTTCTAATTTATTTTGGGACATGCACATAAGCTAATGAACCAAAAAATCTCATGTGTCCCATGCTTGGTATTATACAAGACCAAACTTACTATAGTGTATACTTATTTGTCAGATTTGCCATGATATTGGATCCTTGCATAGAAGATTGAGTAAATCTATATATAAAGCAATGAAAGCATAGATAAATTGTAAAAGAGAAAGAAAATTATCTTCACATGGCAATATTGAAAAATATGGTTGCTTGTATATAATCACATTAACCTATCTAACCTTCCAAAAAAAAAAATTGGGGTACATATAGAGAAAATTAGGGAAACATGAGGAATCCTCTAATTTTATAATTAAATAATTACATGAAAATATAATTAGCCTATGTGGCCATTTTGTAACTAACCTAAGGAATCTTAATTGACATAAAATGGCTTTACGATTTTGTAGGCAAAACCCAAATTAAAAAAGCACTACATTAACACCCCCCACCCCTTAAGTGTAGTTTAGGTGAGATGAGAATTGGGTCTTTATATTGAAACCCTAATGAGGTACCCAAGTACATAGTGAAGAACATCCATAGGAAGAAGAAGAAGGTGGAGCAACCCTAACCCCAATGAGAGCCTGTAGATGAATAAATTTATGCTCTATGAAGGGCTTAATCAGAATATCTATAAACTACTCTAATGTTGGGTAGTACCAAATATTAATGACTTATTCATTGATAATCTCCCTGATGAAGTGCATGTGAATCTCATGTGTTTGGTCCTTTGATGGAGAAATGGATTCATGTAAATCTGGATAGTGCTTTGGTTATCACAGAAGATGATTATTGGATTATAAAACTAGGTACCAAACTTAGTAAGAATCCTATGAAGGTAAATTGCCTTAGTAGTGAAATTGATAACCCCTTTGTATTCTACCTCTATAGATGATAAATAAATTGCATGTTGCATCTTGCTTGTCTAACTTATTGGACTCAAACCAAGTGAGAAACTATAGCCTAAATTGGACTTTTGATTTTGAATATCTCCAACCCAATCTGAATCTATGTATCTAATCAAATCAACCTCTGTTCCTACTTTGTAGTGTATCCCATAGTTGTGCTAATCTTGAATGTAGTGTATAATATGCTTAGTTGATTTCCAATGCAATTCATGTGGCTCATGCATAAATTTGAAGACCATGCTAACTACATATGATATGTCAGGTCTATTATGTGTGAGATAGATAGCACTGCCTAGAAGTTACAAATATGGAGTTACATCAACCAATGGTTTAGGACAATTAGCCTCAAGCCTCACACCAAACAATAAGGAAGTAGGATTTGGCTTACAATCAGCCATGTTAAACCTCACAAGAAAATCAAGAAAATACATAGATTATGATAAAGTTATCCTATAATCTGATTGAATGATTTCAATCCCAATAAAGTAATACAATAATCCCATGTCTATCATTGAAAATCTATTTGAAAGTGTAGTTTTCACTACTAGGATGGACGATCATGCACTCCTTGTAATCAACAAGTCATCCACATGGAGAACTAGGATTAATAGAGAATCATCCTGTCGTAAGATGTAGACATTGGATTTGAGTGGCATCTTTTGAACTTGATTGTGAGGAAAAAGGAGTCCATCTTGGCATACCATGCCTGAGGGGCCTATTTGAGCTCATAGACTTATTGAGTCTATAAACCAAGAAGGAATATTCCACAAAGCCTTGTGATTTCTCCATGTAGACCTCTTCTTTGAGGTCACAATGTAAAAAAACACTCTTGACATCTATTTGGTGATCATTTAAATAATTTGAGACTATGATGGGTAGAGTGAGTTTGATACATGTCATCTTGGGTACAAGAGCAAACGTCTTAGTGTAGTCTATCCCAGGTACCTAAAAGAACCCCTTTGTAACTAGATGAGATTTATACTTATGAATAGACCCATTTGGACCAAACTTACTCTGATAAACCCATTTGTAGTGAACCAATTTTCTTCCTTTAAGAAAAGGAACTAGGTCCCATGTTTTGTTTTTGATTAGGGAACTATACTCCTGCATAACATAATCCCATTCTGGAATGTTAGATGCCTCATGAAAGGTTTGTGGATATGAGACAATGTATAGATAGGCATGTCAAGTCCCCAAAAATTGTGAATGTGTCCACCTTGTATCCCATGGATTTCCAACCCATTTCCTAGTACTTTGAAGTGTTTATTAAGCCCAATTGGGACTAAAATTGTATGAGATTAGGGAATCAGTTAGTGAGTCATCATCATTTAAAGAGTGAGTATGAGATGGAGGAGGATAATCCCAATCACTAATCTCATCACTTGAACTTAAATAAGAAGAAGAGTCATCCTAATCATCAAGAGGATTTTGAGGTGGATCCAAGTCACTATCTGAGGTGGAATCAATGTCCAGTGATACTTTTGAAAAGTCTAAGGTGCTAGTAGTGAGTTCAGGTGGGCCCTCTTGAAACTAGATACTCTTTTATATGAACAACTTAGTAGTTTTAGGATGGAGAAGTATATATACCTTAACACACTCTAGATACCCCATAAATATACAAGACTAATTCTAAGGGTCTATTGCCTTGTATTTCTTCTTGGGAACACAAGCCATAGCTAGTGATCCAAACACTTGAAAATGATCCATTGGGGGCTTGTGACCATCCCAAGATTTAAAAGAAGTTATTCTTTCTAAGGCTTTATATGAAACATGGTTTTAAATATAGCACGCATATTTGATTGACTTAGCCCAAAATTGAAGAGTAAGAGACTTTGATTGAAGCATGCAATTGGCCATTTCATTTAAGAAATGGTTCTTACATTTAGCCACACCATTTTGTTGAGGACTATATACAACTGTGTGTTGCATCTGAATCCTCTCTTATGCTCAAAACTACTTAAATATACTATTGACATACTCCCCACCATTGTTAGGCCTTAAGATTTTGATGGAGAAATATAACTACTTCTCCACCATTGCCTTGAAGTCCTTGAAGTGATAAAACACCTTAGACTTCTTAAGTAAAAACACCTAGGTGTACTTTAAAAAGTCATCATTGAATGTGAGCATGTATCTGGTCTTATTCAATGAAGGTCTTGGAAATGGACTTGCTATGTCACTATGGATAATTTATAGCTTATATTCATCTATCCTTTATTTTCCCTTGTCATATTTGTCATGTATATGTTTGCCAAGAATGCATCCATTGCATAGGTCATTTGAGAATTTGACTTTAGGCAACCTTGAAACCATATCCTAATGACTAAGCTTCTCTAGGAAACAATAGTTTAGATGGATAAATCATTCATGCCATAGTCTGTTTACTCCATAGACACAAATAAACAATGAAACTAAGGGTTGATTTAGGGCAAATTGTGAGAAGGTATATAGCCTAGGCTGATGATTTGGCTTTCCATAAGCCACTATTGTGTCACTATGTAGCTCCTTGATAACCATTGAATTAGGTGTGAACTCAACTCACTTTCCTAAACCTATGTTAGTGATTTTGCATACCAATAGAAGATGGGTGGATAGTGAAGGAACACACAAAAAAGCATTGAAGATCCCATCACTTACTTCAACCATTTTCTTACCACTGACTTCTACTGAAGTGTCATCACCCATGAGAATTGAAGGCATGAAACATGGATCTATTTCTAAAAATAGATCCTTTGAGGATGCCATACAATAAGAAGCACATGAGTCAATAACCCAAGTCGAAGGCTGAGAAGCTACTACAAAAAGTGTCTTGCCCTTATCTTTACCCATTTTGTTATCTTTAAACTTTGCATAATCTTGTGCAGATGTGTTCTGAGATGAGAATTTAGGAACATTGATGTTATTCTTCTCAAACATCTTCGTCAAGGTGTCAAACTAATTTTTGATGCATTGGTATTCATCATGCCTAAGTTTTTTTTAAAAGTTGCATTTGAGTTTCTCCTTATTAGATTTCTTGCTTGATGATAATTTATTTGACGATGTCTTAGGCTTGACATCTAATTTTTTATTCTTATTATGCTCATGATCTGGTTTAGACTATTTCTTCTTCTTTTTAAAATTTTTAGAAGGCTTCTTCTTATCCTGATTGATAATCAAGGCATGTTATTTTGAAGACTTCAGTGCACCCATTTGAACCAACTTATCTTGTTCCCAAGTTAGATGGGTAGAAAATCATCAAATGATGGCATTTTCCAAGTAGATCCAAGTGCACATTTCCTAGCATAAAATGTAAAGATGAAAATTGAATAGTCATGACCTAGCTTTGAAAGAATAGATATAATTAATTGGTCACATATTTTCTCAATGCCACATTATTTTAACTACAATATCAATGATTTGAACTTTGTAAATAATTCTTGTTGGGTATCATAGTCACTTGGGATCAATGTGATGAGCTCATTCTCAAGCTCATGACCCCTCATGGTGTCCAGAAATACAAAAATATTTTCTAGGATGGTCAAGACTTCATTAGAAGTTTTTGTAGATTCAACGTGAAATAGAAGGCTGAGAGACAGTGACAGGGATAAGAACCCATAGGCCTCATCATATCTGTTATACCACTTAAATTTTTTTACAAATGTAGATGGCTTAATTTCCTCATCCATAGTGATTTGATAGAGTCCTTTACCTCTCAAGGTGAGTTGCATTGTAGACTTCCATTAAATATAGTTAAATGGTGTGAGTGGTTCAATGTTTAGATCTATTAGTGAATATTAGATTGAGACAATTTATAAAATTGAAATGAAAGCAAATAATAGATTGCAAATAGTACAAGTCCCCCTTAAACTATTAATAAGACCCCCCCCCCCCTTAAATTGTAATAAAACGCATGATCAATATTAGACATCAAGCACCACTAAGAATGCATCTATGAGTAATTATTGTGAGAGAGTACAAGAAGGGCATTGGGCTCAATTGATAATGGGTCTAATAAGAGAGGTATAAAAAATTTGAAGTGAGTTTTAAGACATTACACCATGAATAAAATGGATTTTACAAAAGATCTAAAAAAATATCTCCATGCGTATATCTTCAAAAAATATGCACTTTCAAAAAAAATAGCATAAAAAAATAGGAGTTACAAATTAAAAGTTATGGTACTTACAAGTTCTTACTTCACATATTCTTGGACCCTTTTCAAAAATGGAAAATACTTTAAGTCATGGAACACTAATTACTTTATTTTTCTTGTATGCATTTATTCACTCTCATAAACCCAAATTCTTCATCTTATAGAAACCCACAAAATTAGTTGAGCAATAATGAGCCTTCCAAACCCTAAGTCAGTTTTTGTAGTGTAATATGGGTTTCCTAAACTACTTGAGAAGTAATTTACCTTTGAAGTAACAACCCTTAAAAAACCTGATTTGGTCTTCCTAGTGTAATCCAGGTTTTCTAGACTACCTTACTTGAGAAGTAAATTGACCTTTGAAGTAATCACCCTTCCAAAACCTGATTTTATCTTCCTAGTGTTATCTAGGTTTTATAGACTACTTAACTTCTCAAATTATAAGTAATGTAACTTCTATAACCTGAATTGGTCTGCAATTAAGTACTCATCCTTTGAAAGCCTAAATTGGTTAGTGAAATCTCTAATGCATACAACATGAGGTAGATTTGAGTGACGTAGAGATGAAGGCATGTAAACTAAGGCAAGCCAAGAATGTCCAAAATACTTCAGCAATGAATTTTTTTAAAGAGACCCATTTGGGATCTCAATCTAAGGAAAGAAACTTAGAAGATATTTTTCCACACCACCACAAGAAGTACAAATTTTTGTTGAAAATAAAAAATGGGACCTTCAAATGTTAGATTTTTTTTACTGTTCCAAAACTAGGTCAATTTTGCAATCGATCTTAAGGTTTTAGAACCTTCTGAAACCAATGATGCATTCATTTTTAAGATCTGAAACTCTATTAGGATGTTATGCATGGATTCTCTAAGGAATCACACCAAACCCTTCTTTTTTTTGGAATAATGAATGTATCAAGATTTTACCATAAAGATTGTTGTAATACTATAAAAATGACTCCGATACCATGTCCAATTGGCCATGATCTTGGATCCTTGTATAGAAGATTGAATATATATATATATATATATATATATATATATATATATATAACAATGAAATCATAGATAAATTACAAATGAGGAAGAAGATTGTCTTCACATGACAATATTGTAAATTATTGTTGCTTGCATATAATTGCATTAACTTGTCTAACCTTTCAGAAAGGAAAAGTGTGGTACATATAGATAAAATTAGGAAAACATGAGGGCCTTTAATTTTTTAATTAAATAATTACATTAACATATAATTAGTCCATGTGACCTTTTTATAACTAATCTAAAGAAGCTTAATTGACATATAATGGCCATAAGGTCATGTAGGCAAAACCCAATGGGAGAAAGCACTACACTAACATTATTTATAACTAATATAGTATTATGGTTAATAATATACATGGTTGTGACTTTTGGTATTTATAAAAACCCATTTCCCATTCGCTTTGCTTGTTATATGGACCTTGCCATTTCAGTAATGGTATGATTTTTCAACACAAAAACTCCATTTCATTGCAACACGTTTTATGTTTTATGTTTACTTTGATTCCATTGTTAACATAATAATCATTAAATTATTATGAATTTAACTCACCCCTCTATTAATCTTTAAAATCTTAATTGAATAACCAATTTATTTTTCAACTAAAATTTTGAATCCAAAAAATCAATAAAATTCCTAACCTTTTTTTCAATAAATAAATCCATGTATTTATGTATTAACCATCCATAAATGTTATACAATAAAAACACTTACCAATAATTAGTGTTTACATAACACCCCAGATAGTTGAATAAACCAATTAAAATGGTTAAATCTTTGAATCTCACCAAAAAGAAAAACATTTCACTATTTTTTCTAAATAAATAGACCCATGTTTTTATAGAATAATCATGTATAAATTTTAAAAATTAAATAAAAAAACTAGTACTTTGTCTTTGCATAGCACCCCACATATATGAATGAACTAGATGTAGTGGTTATGAAGCTTGCCATGAATTTTCAATTGGAAATTTACCCATGTGTTGTTTCCCTAGCGCACAATCAT
This sequence comes from Torreya grandis, assembly GCA_037957365.1. Lineage (NCBI taxonomy): Eukaryota > Viridiplantae > Streptophyta > Pinopsida > Cupressales > Taxaceae > Torreya > Torreya grandis. Next base: position 162,438 of record JARHVA010004551.1, read on the forward strand.
AACAAACCTCATCATTTGTTTTGATATTTTGGAAGCCTCAAATAATTTATGTTGTGTATAATGAATTCAAAACTTTTAAACTTAAATAGCTAGTGAGCCTATGCCAGAACCAATTATTTTCTTCAATTATTACATTCAAAACATTTAAGCTTTTTACATGCATCTTCATTGGAAATATTATTTTCGGTATCAAACAATACTAAAATACTTTTCAACCAACTAGCCTCCACTCAAAAATATGTTCTTAGGAATAGAAACCAATTAAATATATTGAATAGTTATTACCTCACCTTATTTATTGTGTATAACAAAATTGCCTTTGGTAATGAATTCTACTACCTTATGATCTCTAAATTTAACTTGAATTCTGCTTGTTTCATTATTTTTTACAAATTAGTCCTTCTTTCCTATCATATGATTAGAAGATCCACAATAAAGAAACCAAACATCATCATAATAAATTTATTCCATACTATAATAAAAAACATATTGAATCCATAATACTCTCCCTCATGGGTAAAATTTTCCTTCTTATTTTTTATGTGTCTATAATGCTCTCCTTCATCACAACTAAAAATTAACTTCTTATATTGTATGTGACTCTTCTTGATTCTACACTTCTCTTCAAAATGACCAAATATTTTACAATAATGTCACTATATATTCCTCTTGTCTAAATAATAATATGCAAAGTCTCTACCTCCATGACCTCTTCCTCTTAGATAATATGGTGAGCCCCCCTGCTCTTTTAAGATATATAATTGATTGTTACTCATTAACCTACTTTAGCCTTTGATACAAATTATTTTTTTAAATAGTTTAGAGTTCTATCCAATCTAGTTTAATTAGATTCCAATGATCACATGAGTCAATCCAACTTTAGTGTTGTTATATCTTTGATTTCTTTTATTACAATAACTATTGAAATATATTTTTTAGTAAGGATAAAATATATATATTTTTAAAAATTATGTAATTGATAATGCTCTCTTCATTTATCCATAACTGGTTAACAACATATTGTGCTCTAATATAAAATTATCTTATAATTTTGTCATGCATTTAAATATTCTTAAATTATCTCCAAAAATTATACAAACGAACTAGTTAAAATTTGTATTTTCCTTGGTAAGCATACTACAATGTGTCCCATGATTCATTTTTAGTTTTTGATAAAATAATTTTAGGAAAAATGCCCAAATCTAGAGCACTTTTGATTACAAACATTACCAGGGCATCCATCCTCTTTGCCCCTTTCCTTTCATTTCTCACGTGTTGTTAATGCATTCCAATATTGGGGATCTACATATCCCATTTGAACTAAATCCCATGTCTATTTAAACTACAATAAGATTTACACTTCTATTTCTCAATATTCATAGTGATCACCATTTAATTAAAGAACCAACATAAAAGATTCTTGATGTGGAGACCTATATTATGAAGGCCATAAATTTTGACTTGTTAACCTAGCTGAGTTATCATTAATCCCAAACTTAAGATAAATAAAATAATAATGCATCTATAATTGGATTGACTGGTTAGGTCCAATTATAATATGTTTAGAGATCCATACAAGATCATCCAAGTATCTAAAATTGCATTCTAGTATTTTTAATCATGCTAAAAATAACAAAAATTAGATAACTTTGTAACTAGATGTGAAATTCAGTTGAACTCATCAAACACAATTAATTTGGTATTTATATTATGTTTTTATATTTTAGACCCATCTAAACTTTGCATGAAAAAAGTATTAAGATTTTTTTTTTTAATTATAGTAGGGGTAGTCAACTCTATGCAATTTTTTATTCTTTCTAGATTTTATAGTTTTGCATGTCAAATCAAATTTTGAGTTGAATTTTATTAAAATACTTTTATGTAATTCTTTTATTCATTCAAAGTGAGTTAATAAAGTTCATGGTTTCACTAAATTCATAGAATTATGCCTATTAGTATATTTTTACTTTGCTAGTCTTTGGATTCATCATCTAGTATTAGAGAAAGTTTGAGTCATGGAGGTAATATATTTGTGATTTTGTATTGGGTTTTGAAAATATAGTTTTTAGTGTATTATGTGATTGAATAAAAGTGTAAAGATACCAATAGGTTGAGGAGGACTTTCATAGATAAACAACACTATGTAATAACTACAAAGGCAAGTGGAATAATTAACATCATTTATCATAAATATCACAAATCAATGAAAAAAAACAATACAAGAAATAAAGGAAGAAACTGATCATGAATAATAATTTCATAATATTTAAGAATAAAAATAATGACCACCATAAATTTAAGAGAGGATGGAATAAAGGTTGAATTTTTAGAGTATAGAGGTGGTTTGAAACCATAATAGTTGACATAATAGTTAAATAGTATGGAAAAAAAATTAAATGGAAAAAATTGAGAGAATATAATAAAGTAAAGTTTGTGTTCATGAAATTTAAGGTAAATGCAACAATTTGGTGGAATAACCTACAAAAAAGAGACAGAGAAATGGTGAAAAAATATCAACACATGGGTCAAGATAGAGAAGAATCTGAGGGATAAATTTCTTCCTATAGATTATGTAGAACCTTATACATAAGATTCCATAATTTAAGGAAAAATGATCACAATATAAAATAATATACAAATGAGTTATATAAACTTTCCATACAAGTGAATTGTGATGAAATATAATAATAAATGGTTTAAAGATATGTAAATGATTTTTAATTTTATATTCAAGATGAATATAAAATACATACAATACTTAACATGTATTAAGATTATCAATTAACTTTGTAGGTAGAATAAAAATAGAATAAGCATGTTTTATAAGATAAATTGTGCCAATAAAATTACAATCACCTCTAGTAAGGGAGCAAGTTAGGTTTAATTATAGTAGAGGAGGATCACCCCAAGGTATAAAAAGATAAGAGGATAACAAACAAGGTATTCAATATCAACAAAAAGGATTATGATTTCATAGAGGTGGAGGCTATGGTGGTGGTATAGGATTGAATGGCCCACATAAATCTTATGTTTAATACATATGTGGATAAGAACACAAAGTGTTTTAGTGTTTTCACTATCATAAATATGAAAGGAGACAAAAGGATTGACTAAGATTAAATTTGGTGGAGGATAAAATAAAAGAATAAAATACAAAAGTTGAAATTTTAGACCTGAGATAAAATATCATGATGAGAAGATCAGTGATATCTCTAAGGAAATAAAAAGTGTAAAATAATAAAGACCTGGTGATTCATGGATGTGTACTAACAAGGTGCACTTCAAAAGGTAAAACATGAAAAGTAATCAGTGATGGTGGTAATTGAGAGAATATGGTTTCTAAAGATATGGTAGAGAAACTAGGACTACAATATGAAAAACATCCATATTATTATTATTATTATTATATTTCATGGTTTAAGAAATTAAATTAAGTTATAGTAAATAAAATGTATTTAATTAAGTGTTATATAGGAAAAGATGACATAAATGAATTGTGGTGTGATGTTATTCCAATGGATGTATGTCATGCATTATTGAGAAGGACAAGGCCATATGATAATAAAAAAATTCATGTTGGATTAAAGAATACATATACTTTTTAAAAAGGTGATACAAAGGTAGTTTTAGATCCTCTTAAAAAAGAGGGTCAGAAGAAATCATATTGTCCACAAAAAAATTTATCAAAAACATAAAGATGAAAGTTTGTTATTATGCACTAATATCAAAGAAAAAATACACAAAATAGGTGCAAATACCAACATAAATATTACAAGTGTTGAAATTATATACAAATGTTATCCTTCATGAGCTATTAAATAGTTTACAACCAAAGAGAGATGTTAAACATCATATTGATTTTATTCTAGGATCATTTCTACTTGATTAAGTAAATTATATGATGATTCTAATGAAACATGCACCATTGAATAAACATGGTACTGAATCAATGATAAAGGTTGTATTAAGGGAGAGTATGCGTTCATGTGAAGCACCAACATTTTTAACTAGAAATAAAGATCACACATAGAAGATGTGTGTGCATAGTAGATCAATCAACATAAAAATCATCTAATACATATTTATATTTCCTCATTTAGATGATATGATGGATGTGTTTGTAAGAGAATAATACTTTAATAAGATTGATCATAGATATTGATACTATCAGATTCATATCCATGAAGGGGAAGAATATAAAATAACATTTAAGAGTATATATAGATTATATGAGTGGATGGTGATGTCATTCAAATTATATAATGCACTCATGCATTTATTAGGGTGAAGAACATAGTCATACAAGATTAAATTGGTAATTTTATAGTGGTTTACTTTGATGACATTTTGATTTTAAGTAAGAGTAAATAAGATAACTTAAAGAATTTGAGACTAGTATTAGAATTGTTAAGAAATGAGAAGATTTATAAAAATATGAATAAGTTCCAGCATATGTCGAGTAGTTTAATATTTTTGGGGTTTATAGTTTCGGAAAATGGTGTAAGAATGGATGAAGAAAAAGCAAAGACAGTTGTTGAGTGGTAATAAGTTTCCATTGTTTGACAACTGTTTAAACAATGTTCATTAATAATTTTAATGGTATTGTTTCACCAATAACATATTGCATGAAATGAAAAGAACTTTTATGAAGGCAGAAAAAAACATTCAATTGTTGAGTATGAATATTATAGACAAACCTATTTTGAAATTACTAGATTTATCAAATAAAATGAGGTGGATTGAAATGATTTACATGTGGGAACTGATGTTATGTTGAGTCAAAAAAGAAGGATAATATAATATTTTAGAGAGAAAATGAGTGAGGTAATAAAATAGTATTATACATATGATGCTAAATTTTATACCATTGTATAAGCATTGAGACATTAGAGGCATTACCTTGTACCTAATAAGTTTATCCTATTTAAAAATCACGAGGCTTTGAAGTAAGTGAAAAATCATAAAAAAATAAAATATTATAATGGATAGTAGGTGTCTTTATTATAGGGATATAATTTTATTTTGAAGCATAAATGAGGAAAGTAAATCAGGTAGATAATGCTTTGATCACGTGAGTGGCACTATTAACTACTATTGTGAGTGAAGTAGTCAGATTTGAATTTGTTAATGATTTATATGATATTTATCTAGATTTTGGAAAGATATTTTACCAATTCAATAAACCATTAATAGGTGATACAATTACTATTTATGATGAGTACCTTATATAGGATGGTTATCTCTTCAAGGGAAAATAATTATGTATTTTAATTAGGTCTCTAAGAGATAAAATTTTAAGAGAGTTTCAAGAGAGTTTCACATTGTTGGTTTGGGTGGACACTTTGGTAAGACTAAGACAATAGCTTAAGTGGAGGAGAATAAATTTTTACCTTATATAAAGACATATGTGGTAATGTATGTTTCAAGATGTAACGAACCTGAATACTATTAAGATAAAAAAATACCAATAGGCAAAGCTTCTAAAAAAATAACCTATCTTGATTCATATTGAATAATCCAAATTATTATAAACCATGCATATATAGTCTCAACTCAGAATTGGATTTAACATACAAAATTTAGAACTCTAAAAAATAATAAAACTTGACCTACTAATTTTAGTCAATGTTTTTTTTAGTAAGTTTTACATGCAATCGTATAAAACTCTAGAAATATCCAAAAATAGATGAAACATAAAAATTAACCAATAAAATCAATATCAACTAAAGTTCATGTCTGGTTATAAATATATACAATTTTTAAAATTAGAAGATTATCAAACATAATATTAAACTGTAATTTTAGACACTCATATGGTTACATATGACCTCTAAAAATATCAAAAATATTTATAACTTGATAGGCCAGCTTATAAATGTACCAAAAATCTTGAGATGGTCATTTTGGCATGAATATGGGCTAGAATAGATCTATAGATCAAAATTTATGGCCTTCAAAAGTTTGGTCTTTTTTTCTGCATCATTCTCCTCTAGTTGAAAACAACTCAGTGCCTATGAGTTACTCTGCTTATAATTCTACATTTTTAATTATCAATCTTATTTAGCTCTCATGATATAATCCTATTGTTTTCTTCCTATTTTAATCATTCCCGCTGTACCAAATACCTATCATAGCTTCCTTGCCTTATGTTTATTGTCTTCTTATCCAAAACCTACACTCTATTTTCTTTCATCTTCTTTGGCACATTCATTTCCAGTCAACTTATTCATATTATTCACCTTTCACATATTCTCCATGAAATAATATAAATATAGAACATTATATAGTGGGGAGATATCAAATTTCTATGTTAAACTCATCTAAAAATCATTATCATTGATTTTTTTTCACAATTTTGCATGGTCTAATTTTCTTGTGCTTCAACTTGATATATGTGCCTTTAGATAATTTTTTTTATTAGATATACCACTACTAAATATTATCATTAAAATAGTTTTGAGCTTTTTCTAACATCTACTACTGCTTTATACTTCTCATTACTTTCCTCCAACATTTTTCTTTCTTCTTCTTGAAACTATTGTATATGTTCTGCAAATGCTTTTACATCATCACTAACTTGTTTTGTAGTTTGTAATTTACCAAATATAAAACACATGGGATTTATATCATAAAAAATATTAAATGTTAATTTACTTGTTGATCTATTCAATAAACTATTATTTACAAACTTTGTTTATGGTAATGCAAAGCACCATTACTTGGGCTTCTCTCCAACTATGCATCTCAATAAATTTCCCAAGCTCTTATTTACAACTTTTATCTATCCATTTGTTTGGGGATGTTATGCACTAATAAATTTTAGCTTACTCCCTATTTTCCTCCATAAATTCCTCCAAAAATGACTTAATTTTTTTGTGTCCCTATCTTAAATAATGGTTTTTGTAACACTATACAATCTCACAATATCCTTAAGAAATAAATTTTTAACTTTAGTGGCATCATTGGTTTTATTACATGTAATAAAATGAATTATCTAAAAACACTTATCTAAAAAAATAAAACTTGAATCATTACCAAATAATGAACCTAAATACTATCAAGATAAGCAATTACCAATAGTCAAAGCTTCTAAAGTAATAACCTGTATTGATTCATATTGAATAATTCAAATAATTAAAAACCATGCATAAATAAGTTTCAACTCAGAATTGGACTTTACATGCAAAATTTATAACTCTTAACAATAATAAAACTTGTCCTGCTATTTTTAGTAAATTTTACATGCAAGCACTCACAACTCTAAAAATCTCTAAAAATAAATTCAATACTAAAATTAACATATCGAAAGACTATCAACTGAAGTTAATGTCTGGTTAAAAAAATATAAAATTTGTAAAATTAGAAAAATATCAAAAATATTATTAAATTTTAATTTTAAACCCTCAGATACTCACCTATGGCCTCTAAAAATATCAAAAAATGTCCAAAATTGGATAGGCTGGGTTATGGCTTCACCAAATATTTTGAGATAATCATTTTAGTGTGAAGATGGGCTCAAATGGAGCTATAGATAAATAATTATGGCCTCTAGAAGATTAGCCTCTTTTTCAACATCAAGATGTAGGATATGTCAAGTTGTTAAAATTCATTCACAAAATATAGGGTTATACATGCCATTACTAGTTATTGGCTAGATATTTTTCATAAAACAAAATTACCTAGGTAGTCATGGGATTAAATACCCTTCATTTAAATGGTAAATCTCACATGATTTTATGTCTATCTATTCTTAATAACTCATAGCTTATAATTATTAACTAAATATTTAAATTATGCACAATTTTTTTTGATTGGTGGTATTACTTTGATCACTTCATTCATGAGCCATAACAAAGGGATTTTGTACTAGGTAAACCACTGGTTTTGAAAATTTGGTCAAAATATTAGTTAGATTTGGGATTAAGGAAAATGAATAGATGGTTTGGGAAGGAAAGAAATATATGACATGCACTTCATAATAAATAGTTTTTAGAGTTCATTCTATACATGCAAAATAGATAAACATATAATTATGACAATCTCCTCAATAAAATGAATAAGAAAATGATGAATTCAATTTATGTAAAATAGGTAGTGAAAATTTTACAATTCCACCTTAATTGAACACATAGGGAGATTCCCATAGACACAAAGTTCTCTAGAAATCAATCACATTTCTTATTCACTTTTATAAATAGTTCATACAAAATAATTTGATTATCTTTAATATAAAATTTTAGATTTCTTAAACTTCTTGTACAATTGCAACAATTTCCTAGCTTCAAAAAATTATCATCCTTTGGCACATAGGCCATCACCTATTTTATACAAAAATAGAGATTTAAAACAAATAGGACTCAAATTCTGCAATCACCATGTGTTTATGTTGTACAAAAAACTAAAAGTTGTTGATAAGCATCTTCCTTGAATTTCTCTTCTGTGGCACATAGTAATTGATGACAAGTGGTGATGTTTAGTCTCCCTACTTGAATCAAACACTAATTCCTTGCATGGTGTGAAAAAGTATCCCTAGTAAATTACTTTTATAAAATAACTTTAAGTAATGGCATCCATCCAGATTACTTGAGCTCTATAACTTTACAAAGTAATCTTCGTTCACAAGTATATCATTAAATGATTTTATTGTTACAAAGTAATCATTTGAAACAAGATTACTTATAGTGTATAAATGAAGAGAAAAGAGAAAATAGTAAAGGAGGAATGTTCTAAACTTGGGAAAATTTAATCCACTTAATGGACTTCAATTCTGCATTTTTCCCTATACTTGACATGCTCAAATATCATCAATTAGATTATTGCATCATCAAATTTAACAATTTAATGTATCTCTATTTCCACTCTTAACATATCTCCTTCAATTCTTCTATAATGAGATTTAACTTTCTCAAGTCTTGGCCCAATTATTTTTAACTCTTCCTAGCACTTGATCAAATCTTTGATGAAATTAGATGTAAAAGGGGTTATGGCCTTATCCATCCATTGCTTGAATTGCTTGCTTAACTTCTCAGCTATTCTTGGAACATTAGTAGACCAAATACTAGTGAGACCAAAAAGGGAGTCTTAAAGATTTATCTTTGCACTTCATGTGTCTTCTTTTAATTTGTTCATCTCCTCTCCCATGTCTAGAAGAATAATTAAGAAAAAATTTAGGAGATATTCTTCTTGTTTTACCTTCTTTACAGAAGGGGAAATATGTTCCTCAATCAAAATTTTCTCATCTAAATTAACCACTACCTACAGACTTTCCTATTGAAGCTTGGAGATACCATTTTCATTTTCCAACTCTGCCCTTGCTACCTTTACATCTTCTGTCTTATTCAAAATATCATCATGAGCATCTGGGATGTTTTAGAAGAATCTCTGGGCTTTTTGCTTCATTTTATCAATCTACTTATGTATAGTTTTTGCTTTATCTCCAGTCTCTTCCACTTTAATAATCATTTGTTGAGAAATCACTACCTCTGAAAGTAATGTCTGCTAAGGAGTAGACTTTGCTACTTTGGCAATTATCTCACACAATTTATCATTTTACTCCTTGAATTTAGACTTGGAAGATTTCTCCTCATCAAGATTTTGGAAGAGGGTATTTATCAGAGCCTGTGTATCTTTCTTTAGACCTTATGTGGTAAGTTCCCCAAGAAAGACTCTTGTGATTGTCAAACTTTCAATAGTAACTTCTTCTTTACTTACTCCCTATGGAGGGACTACTATCTCTACAAACTTCTACTTGAAAGATTAAATTATCAATTTAGAAGTAATTTTTATAGGCTTGTGCTTGTTACCTCTCTTATCTAGACTCTTTAGCAATTACAAATCTATCTCATCAAGATTTATCACTTATTTTACTTCCTAGGTGTTTTGCATGGATAACCAAGATGAGAAATCTGTCTATAGAAGTGTTTGAGTGAAGACCCATTTATTTCTAGTTAGTTATAATTGTTAGTTCTTGTGAAGGAGTTTCTTGTGCCAAAGCTTCTTTCAAAACTTCTTTTGTTGACTCAGCTTCAACTACTTATTTCTCAATTTCTTTTTCTCTCTCAGCTACCTTTTCTAACTCTTTTTTCTATCTCCATATTATCATTAGGGTATTCAACAATACCCTCTATTATTGTATCATATTTATTTTTAGCCACCATTTCATTTTTAGATAATAAATCTCCCAGGGCTTCTTTCTTAGGCTCAACTACTTTCTTTCCTTGTTATATCTCTTGAAATCATGTTGTTTCTTTGGTAGTTACTCTTTTTGGTTCTCTTTCCATGGTAGGTTTCTCTTCCAAAGGAGGTGGTGTTGGTGAACTAGGTAGAGAATATGGAAGAGGAAGAGGACTTGCCTCTTTTCGAGTGGATTTCTTGGAAGATTTGGTGACATAAAACTTTAGAGGTGGCATCACTATTGATGGATCTATGATAGGATAAGTGAGAGTGGAAGTGGGAATGTAGGGAATATTAGGATTAATGGGGAAAAAATACCAATGGTGGAGTGGAACCAATTGGTTGGACTAGTTCCTTATCTTTTACCACTAAAAAAGTATCATCAACATTTTTCTTTAGCTTCAACTTCTTTATGGGACCCTAGCTACTTTATCCTTATGCTATCTCTTTTATTTTCTATCCCACACGCTTGGTTCACTTATCAATTCCTTCATGCAGTAACCTATGTTAAGGATCCAATTGGAAGTCATTAACAAAATGTTTGAGGTTATCTTAGAAGTTTTATTATCATGATCATCCCCAAAAATGATTGCTGGAAGTGGGACACTATCTCCTTCTATCGCATGAAAAGCATCACTCATAAAAACATCATAATTTCCCATATCTTTAGGAATATAAGTTAAATCAAATACATGAATCTATTCTATAGTCAACTTGCTATTATCTCTCCTTACTTTAAACTCATCCCTACAATTGATCCAAAAATATTCAAGTGTTGGGATATGCATGTACTCTAAGGAACACCTCTATAATAAAAATTGGATCTAGCTTCAAAGTGTATTTAAGTGTAATTGTGGTACATTTACATCTATACATTCCTAGCTTTATAAATGGTATAAATTGATGGTAGGTTTGTGAGCCTTTGACTGTAAATCATGTAGCTAAATAAGTTGTTATAAAAATTCCATGAGGATCAACTTGTCACTAGGATATCTAGGTAGATTGATAGGTTCACCTAAGAAACATCTTATTCTGAGATAGATGAATTCAAGAAATTGGATGAAAATACAACCATATAGTGAAACTTCATTCCATGATTCATTTTATACTCTTTTATGTTTTAGGGATGTATCCAATTTAAAAATAAGTTCATAAAAGAAACCATCATTTACTACAATTTAATGTTTTTAGTATTCTACAAACACCAACTAAGGATAATATTCATATATGGGCATGGTTGACAGTGTGTCCTTAGTCTGTAGCGTTGAGAAAATCCCTATTCAAGCTATTTTATATACAAGGTATGAAGTCATCTTGAAATCAAAAGTATTCAACACATTCATTAATTGTTGATCCATATTATCACTAATCATTCTTGCCCAATCAATCCTAGGAAAACTTTGAGTCACATCAATAGTCCTAATATATGCATACATTTATGGAGAGAAACACTTGGCATTATTTTCACCATTAATTATGCATATTAATTAAATGATATCATCTACTTCCTGAACAAAATCTAACCTCACTATCTTGCTACAAAACCTAGAAGCCTATTTCACATTATTTAAGTAGTAAGTATTCATTATCTTAATGCATTCTGATAACTTAGACTCACATTGGTTTCTAGCTTTCTCCAGAGTTATATCAATCACTTTTGTGGATATTAGAGTCTTCAAATAGTAATTGAGGTACTGAACATCTAGTCTTATAGTAACATTCCTAGCAACATCCTTTACAGTCTTGGTTAGGGAGTCATAATATTTAGCACATGTCAGAACAAACTCAGGAAGTTGAGCTAAGCTTGGGAAAGCTACAAATTGAAGGATTTCACTATTGGTCATGGAGTGTAGGAGTGGGGTCTCAGCTATGGCCTTTGATCTTTATAAAATCTCAGTCAAAAACACATGACCCATGTTTGTATCAATTATTTTTGTTAGTTCTGATGATATACATGACTCAATGGGGTAACCCTTATATTCAAACTTTATTTTGGTATCTTAGGACCTGGTTCTCTTGACCTTTTTTTTTTCTATTTTTTCTTGGTTCTAAAACCTCTTCAAGTTCCAATTTTTGAACCTCTTCATCTAGTTTCTCCTGCACTTCTACTTTAACTACCTCTTCCTTTGATTTCCTTGACTTTTCTGATCTTGACATCAATTTTTTTAAATGTTAAAAAACCTTGATAAGTGTTTAAAAACACCTATTGACTGCTCCAACTAGTTTAAAAAATTTTAAGAAAAGAGTTAATTCATTGATATTGAAATACCCCTAAGCAAGTTTCATATTTTTGAGTAATGATAAGTCTTGTAAAAGTAACTTCTTTTCAAGTAATAGGACCTCAGAACCCTAGGTAGGTCAATAAGATTATGCAGACAACTTCAGGTTTTCCTAATCGAGCTTCTTGGACTCAAAAACCCAAAGTAAAAAGTAAGGCGAGGAAAACTTGAATGGGTAGGTTTCTTTAAGGGTTCAAGTTTTCTAGGTCAATTACTTAGGATAAAAGACCCAAAGTAAGAAAGGCTCAAAATTTTGAATAGCTTAGACCTTTTGGAGTCAAGTTTTTGTAGGGTAGTTACTAGCGATTAGAAACCCAAAGTAGAGAAGGTCAATAAACCCAAGTAAGTGATGAGTAAAGGAAAATCCAAGTAGGTCTTGGATAATGTTTCACATGTTTGTCCATGTTTAATACTTTGAGTCTCTTGTGGGCAGTTACTTAGTCTCAAAAAATCAAAGTCATTAGGGTTGGTAAACTTCAATGGGAAATAAATTTTCATGGCCAGGTTTTGTATGAAGGATTCGATTTGTCAGAGGTTTTGAGAAAATTTAAATCATGATAAATTATTGAAAGTATAAGTACAAGTTTTAAAACACCCATTTATGATAAGTAGATAAAATAAAGATCAAATCAAATCAAACTTATCAGAGAGATAATCACAACAGCATGAGAAAAATATGCAAAGACAAAACACCAAGAAATAATTAAACAAAATACTTAAAAATCACCTAAATATGATTTACTTATCTTAAATTCAAATGGGTTGAAAGGAAATTACTCGAAAGTGCTCTAGAGGTTTGAATGGTAGGGCTTGGGGTTTGTAGGTGAGATTACTCAGTTAGATGACTTAGCTGCTAGGTAAGAATCAAGTGGAATTGTCTTATATATATATATATATATATATATATATAGACACACACACACACACACACACACACCAATGTATTAATGACAAGTGTGGCAAAGTAACATCAGCTCTTACCCTTTTTAATCGAGTTTCTTGAATTACTTTACTTGCCTTATCTTTTGAAGTGAAGCACTCTTGTAAACCTAATTAGGTCTAGGTTAATGAGTAGCTCAAGTTCATACACTAGAGCTGATTTTGATTATAAATTTTAATAAGTTAAACAATACTAAAACCCTAATTTGGTCTTTTTCATGATCATTGGGTTTATGGGCTACCTAGCTTATTTTGGTAATGTAGTAAAGTAACTTGAGAAACCCAGTTTGAACTAGGAAGAATGGATCAAGTTTTTAAGAAAATTTTTATTCTCATCAATAAGTAAATCAATTTAGAGAACCTAATTTTCATTATAAATGAGTTAAGGCACCTTAGTTTGTTTGATCTATTGAAGGGGATGAGAAAAATTAGATTTTAGTGGTGGCTTTAAGCAACTAGTTTCAATTCTCTAGAGTGACTAGGAATGATTGGGGAAGATAATTAATCAAAAACTACGACTAATAGAACCCAAGTTATTTATTCAATGGACTGGTTCAACAAGTACAAATAACTCACATGAGATAAGAATGCAATATTTTCAATAGGGGTACCCTAAAATTTTATGTGTGAAATTTTGGGGACACCAACTGGCTCTGATTGGGGACATCTTTATTTTTAACATAAAGAGAGGAACAAGGGTGAGATCCCAATATCTATGGTTTCATATACCATAGCATTATCCATTGGGCACAGAGTCTTTGCATAGACTCAATTAAAAAATAACTAAACAAATAAACAACACAAAAATAAAACAAAAAAAAAGTAGAAAACTTTATTTATATACATATAGGTATTACAATGTTTCTCAATTCTTGTAGAGATTCAAGTGCTTCCCATTGAAAGGAAATAGAAATGTAATTCCATCCTGAAGAGGTAAGATGAATCTATCTTTTCTAGCAATACTTTGTATAATAAAGGGCCCTCTCCATAAGGAGTAAAATTTTCCATGATTTCCTTTTTGTTTGTTTTATTTATCCCACAAAAGGACCAAATCACCAAATTTAAACTATCTATTGCAAGCATTCTTATCAAATATCTTCTTTACCTTCATTTGGTGATCAGTTATCCTATCGACAACTTGAACATGTGTTTCTTTCAATATAGTGAGAAACATAATTCTCTTATTCAATGAATATTAATATGTACTGTCCTTAATGGATTTGGAAAATTAGAAAGCAAAAAGCTCAATGGTTATTGGTATCTCAACATCTAATCCATAGAGTATCTATAAAGCAAACATACCTATATCTTTCTTCAGGGTGACTCTATCAGTCCATAGTGCATCAAATAAATTCTTGTGCCAAGTTATTTTATTGTTATCCACCAGCTTCCAAATAATAGTCATCAATGTTTTTTTTACTTGACTTAGCTTGGTCATTACCCTAAGGATAATGATTTCAAGCATGCACCAAGTATATTCCATATGAGTAGAAAAACTCATTCAATTCAATAGAAAAAAAGTTGGGTGTATTATCTATGATAATTATATGAGGAAATCCAAACCTCACAACAATATTCTCTTTGATGAAGTCTAATACAACTTCAGAAGTACCATGTTTCACAGGAATAACTTCAACGCACTTATTGAAGTAGTCAGTAGAATTCAAGACATAACAATGTCTAGCACTTGAGGAAGGATTTAACATATCGATGAAATCCATGCCCCATTGATGGAAAGGTTTGTCGATGATTACTTGTTTTAGAGTCAATGCTGATAGCTTGATTCATCCTACAAAATGTTGGCATGCCTGACATTTAGCAATCCATTTTGAAGCATCCT
This sequence comes from Torreya grandis, assembly GCA_037957365.1. Classification (NCBI taxonomy): domain Eukaryota; kingdom Viridiplantae; phylum Streptophyta; class Pinopsida; order Cupressales; family Taxaceae; genus Torreya; species Torreya grandis. The sequence goes on from JARHVA010004551.1 coordinate 177,669, forward strand.
AAAATAAAGTAGGCTAGAAATATCTTTCCCATAAGGTCTTGTGTGTTGTGACTCTTGTTGAGAAATAACCTCCACAAGATTTATCATGAAATTGATCTAGTAATCTTGCTTGTTTTTCCTTGTCCACATAATGGAGGAAAACACCATCAATTCCTTTTTTATACAACCCATTATCCCAAAGGACATAATCCTTTGATTTTAGCTTGATGGTACATTTTTCCTTCCACATCAAATTAGTCCGACATTCACCATAGGTAAATAAATTAACAATTTTTCTATACCGTTCATATATAAGATTAACAAAAAGTACCATGGGAAACTCTTCATTCATTTTGACTTGAAAAGAAGATGTTATATCTATTTCATTAGGTCTTTTCTCAATCATCAACTAAAATAAGCCTTTTCCTCTTATTAGATTTCTAGGTTTGATATCAAGATCAAAATATTTTACCTTTTCTACCCAATTTCCCATCAATAATACCAATTCCCACCAAGTTAGAATTGGTTTGACAACTGTATCCAAGACATATACTATGATATGAAATGACAAGATGTAATACCTAAAAACATTACACATTTTGACCACTGTAATGGCATGATTCTCCATTTATGAGTAATTTAATTCATAGGTATTTAAAGGCTGAATCATGAAGGCTATCAGGGATTCATCTCCTTCATCATTCTTCTACATAAGGATAGTTGACATGGTATGCTTATAATAGTAACAATAAATAATGAATTCTTTGCTAAAATCAGGGGAAACTATTACTGGGGCTTCAACTATTGCTACCTTGATTATTTGAAATACTAATTTTCATTTATCATTCCATTTAAAATCTTATTTATTTTTCATTATATCTGAGATCGGATGAGTTAGTTTAACAAAATCAGAAATAAATCTTCTAAAGAATTTTACCTTACTAAACAATGAATGCACTCCTTTCTTAGCCATAGGCATAGGCAAATTTTGACTAGCTTTGACTCATTAAGAATCAATTTTTATTCCTTCATTTGAAACTATATGAACAAGGAGTTTTCCCGCAGTCATATAAAATATTGATTTCTTTTGATTTAAGAAAATCACATGTCTTATGCACTGGATAACAACTTTTTCAAGATTGGCCAGATGATCACCTCTTTACTATGAAAAGATTGTTAATTTATCTAGGTACACCATAATAATATTATTATTTAAGTGATCAAATGTCAAGTCTATTTCCCATAAAAATGTTTCTTCAACATTAATAATCCTAAAAGGCATCTTTTGATAAGCAAATGTTCCCCATGGTGTTGTGAAGGCAGTTTTGTATTGATCTTCATCAGCTCCTTTTATTTGATTCTATCTATAAAATCCATCTAGCATGGATAAAATTTAAGATCCTATAATTATTTGAAAAATGTGATCCATGATAGGCAATGGATAATTTTCCTTCAAAGAGGCTTCATTTAGATTGTAAAAATTAACACATAAGCATATTTCCCCATTTGTTTTCTTACTGGATCAATATTTGCTAACCATTTTGAGTGATGGATTGGATAAATGAATTTTGCATTGAGGATTTTGTAAATATTAGAATAAATAGTAATTGATATGGTTGGATTATGGTGACATAACTTCTACTTTAAAATATTTACCTCAAGCTAGAGTGGGATATAGTGTTGCACTTCATCTGGGTAGAAGGATTTAAGGTCTTTGTAAGACTAGGTGAACACATCTATGTACTCTTTAAGAAGCTAATAATTTTCTCCTTATGAGTAGTAATTTCCAATGTTAATCATCTTAGGCTCTTCTTTACTGCCTAGATGAATTAGTTCTACTTTTAGAGAAGAAGTATCACCGTACTCTTTCTTTTTATTCATAAATTGATCATGTTTATCCAATATTTCTTCTAAGGAAACTAACCCTTTAGGAATTTTATTTCCTTTCAGCTGAATTAAATCTTGACTATGGGCAAATGTAGATTCTATAATACCTATTGTTATTTCACCTAGATGTGATATGCTTCCTTTGAATTATAGTCCTTTGAAATTATCTTGCTACTTAAGAAAAGTAACTATCTATTTATCATCATTAAAAACATGCCACTATCAAATGATATCTGAGACATTTGGATGGTAGACCACTTCTAATTTGTAGTTACCTTCTTTAAATATTATTGGTTGTTTTTTTGGCCTAGCAAAGATGAAGTAACAACTAGTGAGTTAGATCTGGATTTCTGATCATGAAGAACTGAGTTGATTGAGAAAGAGGATAAGTCAAGTGTGGCACTTAGAACTCTATCATGGTAGTGTTTCAACTTATATTTTTTCAAATAATACTACCCTATAATCTATTTCACCATTAATTTAGCATCTCCTTGTACTTTAAGAAGTCTTACTCCTTTCTCCTTTTCTTGCTCAAGTCATAGCAAGAGTGCTTCAGATTCAACTGTGTTATTGGTGTTTTCAAACATAATAATGTATTAATAGGGAATAAATTCACCATCAGGGGAGGTTAATACTACTCCTACATCCAAACTGAGAAAGTTATAGATACCATCAAATTCTAGTGTCCATATCTTCTTCTTCTTCTTCTTCTTCTTCTTCTTCTTCTTATTATTATTATTATTATTATTATTATTATTATTATTATTATTATTATTATTATTATTCCTCTTGGGTTTATTTGCTTACTTCAAGGAAATAAACTCCATTGTCTGATTCTTCAAAAAGAATCTATGACCTTGGATCTTCAGATTTAGAGACTGTGTAATTTGACTTCTTCTCATGTTTTAGCTTATGATTCATCCCTTTGATTAGGATGTGTGAAAAATACTAGTCTATCTTCACCCCTCCTCCCAACTCTTTACAAAATATTCTGCTTAGAAATATTTTGTATGAAATAAGAATGTCTACTACTAGGATTGCCATTTTAAGTCTTTTATCTAGGAAAGTCACTAGGATAGCTTAATCATCTTTAATGTGTCCGATCAGAGGGACTTGTCTCTCCATTGAGTAGCATTTTCTTATGGACTTAGTTAGGGTAAGGCCAAAGACATCAGCTACTTTAATTAGCACAACATTTTCAAAGGCTACTGAATCTAGAATAGAATTAATTAACTTATACCTATTGATTAGGAGGGACACATAAAAAGAATATATCCTTTCAGATGTGGAAGTGGATGAAAATGAAAAAACTATAGAGTTATTATAAAAAATGTTGGTCTAGGATTAGGTAAAATAGCTTTTGAAGCATTTGGTACATTGCTTGATCCCTTTTTTTCAACATACATGACTAGCCTATTTAGCTAATCCAGGTAAGACCTTAAATATTTAGATTATGACATGTAAATTTTAGTTTCATTTATATGATCAATTATTTCAAAGAAAGGAATGGGTATAGGTAAGATGGAATTAGCTTCATCTATATGAACAATTAGCTTATAATTTTAAGGATTGGAGGGAGCATATTTTTATTTAGGATTGAGAGAAGAAGGTAGAGAACTACCTCTTTTAAGAATACTCACATTAGAACTAGAGTGTCCCTTTCCTCTTTATTTTTATTTTGATGACTTCTCATCATCTTGATTAGTTTGAGATCTTGTAAATACTACATAAGATTTACTATGATCTTTGTGAAGCATTTCTTCATATTTTCTTTCTGATTCATATTCTAGGTAACACTTGGAGTCACTAGCAAGATCTAAAAAATCATCTTCCTCATTAATACTTTGTTCAATACCATTAGCTATTGAGTCCCCTTCACTCATCTCAACATGATTTATAGGAGCGTCTTCAATTACTAATCTTTGTTGAGCACTGGCAATATAGTTCTTGTATTGATTATTGAAATTTTGTGTGGGAACATTCTTGATAGGAGTAACATGAGTACCTTGAGCAATTTGTCTTTTGACTTGAAGCAAGTCATTAGCCAATTTTTGTAATAAGGGATTGTATTTTGGGATGTGGTTGGAGTATAAGATTATCCTTTAGAGACTATTTTCTTGATCTTACCAGCCATTATCAAATCATCTTCATCCTCCATAGAATGATTTTGGGTTGTCACTAAATCAACTGGTCATGCTCTTCACAGCTGGTAACTAACTTCTAGAAGCTAGGCATTAATGAAGAAACACTTTTGAATGTCTATGGTAGGCAATGTAGCTTGATAAATCTTATAAAGGAATATGTTGAATCTGACAATAAAATCATGCATGTGTTCATCTGGTTCCTTCTTAAGCTAAGTCAATTGTGTGAGTAAAATATGTGCATCCTCAGTAGCTTTGAATATTTTCTCAAACTATTCATGCATAGTATGCCAATTGGCTATGGTACCCAAAGCTAGATGGTAAAACCATTATGTAGCTAAGTCATGTATGGTATCCACAAAACTCCAATAGCGACATCTTCATGTTCAACTCTAATTACTCCAAATGCTATGAAAAAAGCAACCAAGTGTTTTTTTGGATTTTGCTTACCATCACTGGTAAATTTAGGAAAATTATTTATTGATCCTTTAGGCAAGTCATGTAGAGGAGGAGTCAAATTTAATGGACCAATATCTATCCCCCATGGGACAAGAAGTGGTAACACCATTATTCTCAGAGTAAGAAACTATAGATCAATTGGTTGGATTATTCTCAAAGACTTATGCTAAAGATGATGTATTATAAAAGTTGTTTATCTAACAGCTAAAAGACTAGCTCTTTTGGTTATAGCATGAATAGGAAAATTATAATTGAAACTCTCTTTTAGTTCAAATCATTTTTTTGCCTAACCCTCTACTCTCCTTGCTCTAGTAAATGGGCAATTTGCTAGTTTTGAAATATAAGAGATTTCCTGACTATTATGCTCAACACTTATATTTGATAGGTAAAGACTTAGACCAAGGTTGACATAGCATGTAACAGACTTGGAAAAGCAAAATGGAAGTAAATTGGGTATGAAACTAAGAGTTAAAAAAAAATTTAACTGACTAAAGAAGCATGTTTACTTAAAATAAGAGAAATTAAGATCAACTAAGCACTAAAAAATAGGTAGATGCATCATCTTGGACATGCAAATATTTTTACTAGCATTTAGAATTTTTATTTTATTTTTAAAAATAGATTACTTTCCTTAACTAGTTTGAGGAGGTAGAGATTTATTCTAAAAGTTAAACTTGTAGTTTCCCTAATAGAGTCACCAAAAACTATTGGCTAGATATTTTGCATGAAACCAAAATTATCTAGGCAGTCATGGGATTAAATCCCTTTCATTTTAATGGTAAAGTTCCCATGATTTTATGTCTATCTATTCTTAATCACTTACAACTTATAGTAATTAACTAAATATACAAATTACGCACAATTTTTTTTTGATTGGTGGTATTAATTTAATCACTTCATTTATGAGCCATAACAAAGGGATTTTTTAGCAAGTAAACATCTTGTTTTGGAAATTTGGTCAAAATATTAGTTATTTTTAGAAATAAAGAAAAGGAATAGATGGTTTAGGAAGAAAATAAATATAAGACATGCACTTCATAATAAATAGTTTCTAGTGTTCATTGTATGTGTACAAAATAGATAAGCATATAATTATGACAATCTCTTCAATAAAATGACTAATAAAATAACAAATTAAATTTATTTAAAATAGGTAATAAAAATTTTACCATTCCAACTTCATTGAACACATAGAGAGATTCCCATAGACACAAAGTTCTCTAGAAATCAATTGCCTTTCTTATTCACTTTCAACAACAGTTCATACAAAATAATCTTATTATCATTAACATAATGTTTTAGATTTATTAAACTTATTATAAAATTGAAATAATTTTCATGCTTCAAAAAATTATCATCTTTGGGCAAAAAGGCTAGCACCTATTCTATACAAAAATAGAGATTTAAAACAAATAGGACTCAAATTATCCAATCACCATGTGTTGCATAGAAAGCTGATAGTTGTTGAGAAGCATCTTTCTTAAATTAGTCTTCTATGACATGTAATAATTGATGAAAAGTGGTGATGTTTAGTCTTTATGTTTGAATCAAACACTAATTCCTTGCATGTTACACAAAAGTATACCTAGTAAACTACTTTTACAAAATAACTTTAAGTAATGACATCCAGCTAAATTACTTGAGTTCTACAATTTTACGAAGTAATTTTCCTTCACAAGTATATCATTCAATGATTTTACTTTTATAAAGTAATAATTTTAAACAAGATCACCTATATTGTATACATGAAGAGAAAATAGCAAAGGAGGAAAGTTCTAGACTTGGGAAAAATTAATCCACTTCAAGTACTTGGATTTTGCATTTTCCATGTACTTAATGTACTATAATATCATCAATTGGATTGTTACATCATCAAATTTTGCAATTGACTATCTATTTATTTCCAATCTTAACATCTCTCTTTCAATTATTTTGTAATGAGCTTTAATTTTGTCAATTCTTGGACCAGTTCTTTTTATCTCTTCCTAGCACTTGATTAACTCTTTGATGGATTTAGATGTAAAAGGGGTTATGGCCTTATATATCCATTGTTTGAATTACTTGCTTAATTGACCAGTTGTTCTTGGAACATTATTAGACTAAATATTAGTGAGACCAAAAATGGAGTCTTCAAGATTTATCTTTGTACCACGTGCGTCTTCTTCTAATTTCTTCATCTTGTCTCCCATGTCTAGTAGAATACTTAAGCCAAAAGATAAGAGATATTCTTCTTGTTTTTCCTTCTTTGAAGAAGGGGAAATTTGTTCCTCAATAAAAAAAATTCTCATCTAAATTAACCACTAACTGCAGACTTTCACATTTAAGCTTGGAGATACCTTTTTCATTTTCTAACTGTACCCTTTATGCCTTTAATTCTAATATCTTATTCAAAATATCAACATGAGGATATGGGATGTATGGGAAGAATCTCTAGGCTTTTTGATTCATTTTATCAATCTAATTATATAAATTTTGACTTATCTTCAGTCTCTTCCACTTCAAAATTTACTTGCTGAGAAATCACTACCTCCAGGAGTAATGTCTACAAGGAGCAAACATTACTACTCTAGAAATTATCTCAAACAATTTATCATTCTGCTCCTTCAATTTAGACTTGGTAGCTTTCTCCTCATTAAGATTATAGAAGAGGGTATTTATCAGAGTTTGTGTATCTTGCTTAAGACCTTCTGTGGTAACTTCCCTCAGAGATACTCTTGTGATTGCCAAAATTTCAAGAGTACTTCTTTACTTGCTCCCTATGGAGGGAATACTATCTCTAAAAACTTCCACCTAAAATATTCAATTATCAATTTGGAAGTAACTTTGGAAGGTTTGGCCTTCTTATCTCTCTTATCTAGACTCTTTAGCAATTGTAAATCTATCTCATCAAACTTTATCACTTCTTTTGCTTCTAGGGTGTTATGTATGGCTAACAAAGATGAGAAATTTGTGCCTATGGAAGTGTTTTAGTGAAAAATAATTTTTTTGGTAATATATAATCATTAGTTCTTGTGAAGGAGTTTCTTGTGCCAAAGATTATTTCATAACTTTTTTTGCTGACTCAACTTCAACTGCTTGTTTCTCAATTTCTTTTTCTTTCTCAATTACCTTTTCTAAATTTTTTTCCTTCTCAACTTCTTGTATTTTTTATACCTCCATATTATCCTTAGGGTCTTCAACAATACCCTCTATTATTTTATCTCATTCTTTTTCAAACTCCATTAACATTTCAGATAATAATTCTCCCAGGTCTTCTTTGTCAAGCTCAGCTGCTTGCTTTTCTTATTTTATCTCAAAAAATGAGGTTGTTGCTTGGGTAGTTACTCTATTAGGTTATTTTTCCATAGTAGGTTTCTCTTTCGAAGGAGTTGTTGGTGGTGAATCAGGCAAACTGGATGGAAGAGGAAGAGGACTTGCCTCTTTTCAGGTGGATTTATTGGAAGATTTGGTGAGATAGAACTTTGGAGGTGGCATCAGTGTTGATGGATCTATGATAAGAACAGTGGGAGTGGAAGTGGGAATGGAGGGATTATTAGGATTAATGGGGGTAGAATAGACCAATGGTGGAGTGAAACCAATTGGTTTGATTGGTTCCTTATATTTTACCATTGAAAAAGTATCATCAACATTTTTCTTCAACTTGAACTTCTTTATGGGACCCTGGCTATTTTCTCCTTGTGTTATATATTTTATTTTTTATCCCACACACATGGTTTCACTTATTAATTCCTTCATGTAGTAACCTTTATATAGGATCTAATTGGAATTCATTACCAAAATGTTTGATGTTATCCAAAAAATTGTTCTATCATGATCATCCCCAAAAATGATTGCTAGAAGCAGGACACTATGTCCTCTTGCTGAATGAAAAGCATCACTTGTAACAACACCATCATCTTTCATATCTTTGGGAATAGAAGATATATTAAATGCACTAGTATATTCTACAATAAACGTATTGTTATCCCTCCTTCTTACTTTAAAATCATCCCTATAATCAATACAAAAATATTCAAGTGTTGGGATATGCATTACTCAAGAGAAACCGTACTCTAAGAAATAGCTCTACAATAAAAATTGGCTCTGGTATCAAATTATATTTGAGTGTAATGGTGGTATATTTACTTGTATACATTCCTATCTTTATGAATTTTATGGAAATGGTAGTGACTAATTACAAAGGGGAAACTAATGGCATCTTTTTGAGCCTTTGACTATAATTCATGTAGTTCAACAAGTTGTCTACAAAATTCCATAAGGATCCACTTGTCACTAGGATATCTAGGTATATTGATAGGTCCACCTGAGAAATATCCTATTCTAAGAGAGGTGAAGTGAATAAATTGAATGAAAATATAACCATATAGTGAAACTATATCCCTTGCTTCATCTAATACTCTTCTATGTTTTAGGGATGTATGTAATTTACAAACAAGTTCATAAAAGAAACCATCATTTACTACAATTTAATGTTTGTAGTATTCTTCAAGGACTAGCTAAGGATAATATTCATATATTTCCATGGTTAATAGTGTACCCTTAGTCCTTAGCCTTGATAAAATCCCACTTGAAGTTATTGTATATACAAGATATGAAGTCATCTTGAAATCAAAAGTCTAAAACAGATTCCTTAAATGTTGATCCATAAATCACTAATCATTCTTGCCCAATCAATTCTGGAATAACTTCAAGTCACGTCAATGGTCCTAATGTATACATACATCCATGGAGAAAAACACTTGGCAATATTTTCAACTTTGATTTTGTATATTAACTGAATGATATCATCTGATTCCTGAACAAAATCTGACCTTACTATCTTGGTAGGGAACCTAGAAGCCTATTTCACTTTATTTAAGTAGTAAGTACTCGTTATCTTAATGCATTTTGATGAATTATACTCCCATTAGTTTTTGGATTTATCCATAGTTATATCAATCACTTTTAGGGTTGTTGGAATATTCAAATAGTAATTAAGGTACTAAACATATAGTATTATAACTACATTCCCAAAAACATCCTTTATATTCCTAGTTAAGTAGTCATAATATTTAGCACATGTCAGAACAAACTCAGGAAGTTGAGCTAAGCTTGGGAGAGCTGTAATTTAAAGGATTCTAGTATTGGTCATAGAGTATAGGAGTGGGGTATTATCTATAGAATTTAATATTTCTAAAACCTTGGTCATAGACACATTCCACATATATGTATCACTTATTTTTGTTAGTTTTGAGGATATACATGACTCAATGGGGTAACCCTTTTATTCATAATTAATTTTGGGCTCCTAGGACTTAGTTATCTTGACCTTTACTTTTCCCATTTTGCTTGGTTTTGGAAACTCTTCAAGTGCCAATTTTGGAACC
>JARHVA010004551.1:192500-260000 GCA_037957365.1 Torreya grandis
TTAAAAAAAAAAAGGATTTTAGGAGATCAATTATGTCAAAAAGAGTATAATCACCTCTGGTAGAAGAGGATTTCCTTGTGGTATAAAAATACAAGAAGATAATAAATAAGGGTTTAAATATCAACAAATAGGAATATGATTTGACAGAGGTAGAGGTTATGGTGATGGTAGAGGATCGAATGGTCCACACATACCTTATGTTTTTCATAGATGTGGAGAATAAGGATGCACAACATTTGAGTGTTTTCACTATCATGAACAAGAAAGAGGAATGAGGATCACCCAAGAGTAAACTTGGTGAAGGTTGAAATAGAAGTATAAAATACAAAAGTTGAAAAAGTAAATATTGGATAAAATATCATGACGAGGAGAAAAATGATATATCCAAGGAAATAAGAAGTGTAAAATAAAGAAGGTGGTGAATCTTAGATTCATACAAATATTTTCCAAGCAAGGTGCACTTAAGGAGGTAAGATATGCAAAGTAATTATTGATGGTGGTAGTTGTGAAGATGTGGTTTTTAAATAAATGGTATAGAAACTATGAATGTAATGTGAGAAGTATCCATATCCTTATCATATTTCATGGTTTAAGGAAGGAAATAAATTACACTAGACAAAAATTAATTTTTAATGTTTTCTATAAGGAAAACTTATAGAGGTTAATTATGGTGTGATGTTATTCTAATGGGTACATGCCATGAGTTTTTGGAAAAGACAAGACAATATGATAGAAAGACAATTCATGATGGAACAAAAGATATATATAATTTTGGTAAATGTGGTACAGAGGTAGTTTTACTAACTCTTAAAAAAAAAGAATCGACATAAAGCATGTTGTTCAAGAAAGGATTTATCAAAGACATAATTATGATAGGTTGTTTTTATGAATTGATATAAAATAAAGAAGACACAAAATTGATGAAAATACTTTTAAATGTAACAAAAGTGTTGAAATAATATGTATATGTTATTACCCATGAGTTACAAAATGGTTTACCATTAAATAGAGACATTCAACATAATATTGATTTATGTAGACATTATTTATTAGTTATATATCAACTCGGTATTGTACACTTATAAAATACATATCATGGATGTATCTTCATATTTTATACCTTACCAATATTGAAAGGCTCACATACACTATCTATTAGTCTAACCAATGTTATTTTGACGACTTATACCTTATATCATGATCAGAATGTTATAAACTTGCATATCATATATATTTTCATGTTTTTGACATGTGTTTATTTTCTAGATATATGTATTACTTTCATATTGATTCATATCCTATATCTTATCTTTTCATGAGCAATGTGAAGCCTTGTGGAAACATTTAAATGATATGCATTGAAAACAAGTGTGAATTGGTAGAAAGATAAGGTAAATGTATTTTAATATGTTTCAATAGTTCTCAAGGACATATAAAACTACCATAGTTTATAGAGTGAAGATATAACTTAAAATGGTGCTTAATATACCCAATATGCACCCATAAGCGAACCTCTTCACCCATAGGTAGGACATTTGACAAAGTGTATATGTTTTCAAGATGTGATATTGGCATAAGATTTGAAGTTTAAATAGGCAAGTCAAAATGTATTGAATCCTTGATACCTTAGTATGAATTTTAGGAAAATAAGATCTAGATGAATGGCTAATGATATGCCATATGAAATCCTAGTATACCTAAATTGTAGTCTATAGTCTTGAGCGTGTATGAGAGAGACAAGGGGTGTTTGTGGATACTTCATACCTTGAGAATATTGAGAAGGTAAAAAATAGAATAATTAGTCTTCAGTAATTTATCAATGGTTATTTAAATGATCATATAAATTCCATTGAAACACCATGATACAACTGAGATCCCAAATGCATACCTACAGGTGGACTGTATAGTCAAGTTACCTTTCAAATTTGTAAAATGGGAGACAATGTGAATTGAGAGTGATGAATTGGTTGGAAGGTAATATTACTAAGGAATTTATGAGTTAATGGATCATATATTCCACCTATTTTTATTCTTTTAAGTAGATAAAAGAGAGGACAATCATATTAGTATCACACAAGGCTCTATAGTATACTTGACCAAAATTGGTCACCTTAGGTGATGCATAAGAAATATAGAAAACTGATATGGTTGTATATAATATCATGGAGGGTGTATAAATAGTCTTATAATCCTTTAATAAAAAATCTAAACATCAAAACTCTTCAATAAGGATAAAACCATACCATTAGGGATACACATACCTAGTTGCATGGAAACCCTCATGGTATGGACTCATGCTGTAGAACTCTTTTTGGGAGATTGATGTATATTATACACCATATATAATCATTAATGGATTAATTATAAAATTTTTGGAGGTTATAATGGTCAAAAAATTCACTTTAAGATGTTTTGACCAAGAGACTCTGTCATTCTATGTAAACAATCCCTCTACTCGAGAGACCACCTTGAGAAGCTCCAAGATTTTTAGAGGAGTTACATGGAATATAATGAAAATTATATATTTTATGGGGGTATTAATTATAAATTTTCATGATAATTATTTCCAATTTTAATACCTATAGTCTATGAATCGGTGCTAGGAGTGTAGGGTAGTCACAGATGGCCCAAATGAGCCTGAGCGTCCTCTAACTTTTACTAATATATATTATGAGATTGTGCATGGGACTAAATGATTTATTAAGGTAGTGGATATGTAACCCCACTCTCAAATTTTGTAATTATGAAGTGATAAATGATATATTATCTATGAATAATCCTAAAGAAATAACGATGCTTTAAACCCTCCAAAACCCTTCTTAGTAGCCCAATGAGAAAGATAGTCCTTACAATGGACACTAATGGATATTTGTAACCTTGAATGACCTTGGTGACTTATTTAGGTGTATTTATCACCTTATCACATAGTTTTTGGTACATGATCATGTACAAGGGTGTACAAAATAGTGGAGAATAAAGGACTACATACTTGTTTGTAAACAAATAGAGTATGAGATGGTCTCCAAGTCAAGTAAATATGTTTTTAAATACTATATCAAGGTTATAAAACATAATAATAACTTATTTATGATTCATAATAGGTTTCATAAGATTTGGAAGTCATCTACTTGGTCAAGGTGGTGAGAAAGCATGATTTTGCAAGCCAAAATGCCTATATGTAGGCCTAGAAAACACTTCAAGAGGCCTCTCTTCAACATGATCAGTTATGGGATGATGTTACATACCTAAAAAAATTATTTCCAAGAAATTAAACCTAAAAAATTCTTTCCAAACTCTCAAACTATCTTCCATGCTTGTGTAATCACCTAGACTAGGGTTTTTGACCATTTCATGGTTGACCCATTCATACAGTGTCTCCGGAGAAAAAAATTGACATGGAGATTTTAATTGGAATGGGTAAAGTGAATAACACAAAATAAAAAAAATTCATGTGTGTGGGAGTGTTTTTTGGCCAAATGTCAGCTTCTAGGCAAGGAGACCTAATTAAAGAGAGAGAAAAGTAGAAAAATGATATTTCCACTCAGAGTCTTGACATGAAATTGGACATGAATCTATAAGAGGATACTAGGTACTTAAATCAATTATCATTTTGTCAATAAAATTTGTACATTATTAAACACAAGGAAGGTCACATGTTTTTATGGTTACAAAGAATGAGGCTAAATGTGACCTTTTGGTGCAAAATATTTTGAGACATCCATGTGAGTTTTGTATGTATGATATTATGTTAATAGGCCAGCCATGGACAGAAAATATATTTGAGAATATGAATTCATGTGTTGACACTTGTATGCAAAATTGGCCTAACAAGATAAAGAGAGTTATAGACACAAGAAATTGAAGTGATGTGTCAAAGATAACCTATAGAGATTAGTTGAAATGTGTTAAGATCATATCAAAAATTTAAATAAAAATTATTTTACCATCAATAAGGCCACTTTCCATTCTATAATCCAAGGCAAAGGGATGTTTTGGAAAGCTAGTCAAGGTGTCAAGAAAAGTTTGAAACTTCTACAGCACTTGGAGTAGAAGAACATATTTATAAGACTAACACTTATCTTTGAGGACATGATGGGTCAGTTTCAAACTCTTTTCTCTTTTTAAATCCTTTTAAAAGGTTGTATCTCTTTATATCATATTCCCTTCTCTCCTTTTGAACTCTTTTCTCTTTTTAAATCCTTTTAAAAACTTGTATCTCTTTATATCATATGCCCTTCTCTCCTTCTTCTCTCACTTTCTCTATATATTGAGCCTTAATTGGATAAAATTATATCCTCCACTTGTGTATGAAAAATCCATGCCCATTTAAAACCTTTTCTCAATGAGAATAATATAGTTTTACCCTCTAAATGGACTACTTTCAATATGCATGACTGACTAGTTGATCTAAATAAGTGATAATCTTGATTTCTTGGTGTGCTTGTCCTTATTTATCATACATGTTTAGTTTTTGAATCCTTTTTGTATGTATCTTGAAATGTCAAAGTAAGGTGTAAGTGTTTACTAAGTAGTATTTTCAATATCTTCATGTCATGACCTCTTGAGTAGTCCTCCTAGATCAATCACTCTTCACAACCTTCATGATAATCATTGATATAGAGAGGTAGATTTGGATTAGTGTCATGTGAAAGTTAGTATTTTTATTGAAATTTAATTATATATAGTTTTTAGTGGTCAAATAATATTTTTTGCACAATCTTCATTAGTTTAGGTTTCTCTCCCTTTTCCTAGCAAGTGGTAGATTAGTGTTTGAGCCTGTGTGATTCATTAAGGGGAACTAGCCCTTTAAAATATATATTAAGCTCTCAAATAAGATACCCATAACCTTTAGGTGTTTCCATATTAAATCAAATTTGGAAGGCTTGAACTACCTTCCAAAGGGTGAAATTTTTATTGATAACAATTTTGACATGCTAGGTGGGACGAATGTCCAAAGTTGAGAAAGAATTCCTGGTGTTTTTATTCTATCTATCAGCATTTAGAGGCATTCAAAACATTAATCATGAATCTATGCATGATCATTTGGTTCTAGCATCCTAGTGACTTATTCAAATTAATTTATGTTTCATTTAATAATCTTGATGAGGCTATTATATCCGAGTTTGAAGTAGGTTTCAATTTCATGTAAGTTGGTGAAGCTCCTCAACCCTATAGTATTCCCTATAAAACTTAAGATGAAACTTACAAATCCCAGTATGATAAATATTAGTCATGTGATCCTTATTATCCTTGTCATGAATCACATCAGCCCTAGAACAACCTTCTCAAGATCAAGATGTTCCTAGCCAACATAGTCACTTCTCAAATATGTCCATTTCATGTTTGAAGAGAATTATATTAGGCTATGAGAGGTACATGATAGACCTTAATACACAAAGAGTAAATGATCAATATATCACTAATCACCTCATTGATGACATTAAAGATTAATTATAGCCAATTAATTAAAAATGGGCACCTATTGAGAGAGAAAATTAGCAAACCTTTTCAAGTGAGATGATGGATGTAAGTGGTCTCATTCAAATAATTCAAGATAAGATAAGAAACCATGAATAATAGCAGGTCCAAATCCATCATGTTTATGTGTCTTTATATACACCACCTAAGCCGTCATACATGCCACCCATTCTTCCCCAAGAGACCATTTCAAGTGAACTTCCAAGCATTCCAAGTCATTCATGAGTTATCAAGCTTTCCCTTCTTGGAGTTCAATCTAAGAGAGCACTCAAAATAAGAGGGAGAATATTATTGAGTATCGGATGGTTAAGAGCAAATATTCCACTTTTATTCCTCAAGAATTCCCTAAGAAATCTTTCAAGACCCTGAGCTAGAATTAAGTAGTGAAATCATGGAGGGAAAAAGGTGATAGAAGTATAGATTTTAGAGTTGAAGTCAAAGAAGAATCTAAAACTATACAATTCTCTCTCATTCCTCATCAAGGTTCCTCATGTATCTCATACCAACCGTCTTGTGTCCCTTAGTGTCATGAAGATATTTAGCACCTTAAATAAAAGCTTTTCCAAGATAATATAGATAAGCAAATCAAAGAGTTAGAGTTGAAGATAAAGAATGTTGAAGACAAAAAAAATCAAGAGTTTGAAGTCAAAGAAATACATGTGTCTAAACAAGATTATAGGGCACCTCTATCTTGTCCATCTTAGAGGTCTATCCAAGAAGGTTTTCAAATAAAGAAGAAGGCCTTAGTGGAAAATTTTGAAAACCAGTTTGAAGTTATGGAAGAGCTTTAAGAAGGTTATGAAAAAAGTAAATTTCTTATTCAAGAGAATGTCCCTTCCATTATCCAACTAAAGTTTATTTCCCTACAAGAGATCATTCAAGAATCCACCATTCCCAAGAATTCAAGTTTCAATATTAATCACTTCATTCCCAAGCCCATTCATAAGCCATCCATCATACCTCAAACTCCCTTTCTAACTCATGAACATGCTCACCACCCTCCTACAACATCCCTTATTGAAGAGGAACCTAACATATGGGAAAAAATGAAAAAGAGATTGTAGCTACAAGTGTGATTCAAAGATATTGTGAAGAAGATAATTAAAACATATATGCTGATGAATTCACCATTGGTACTCTACTTGGTGAAAATAGACACAATCCAATCTTCCTAAATGAAGAGACGAGTGATCTTGATGATGTTACAGTTGCCTATGAGAATAGTGTTAATGTTTCTACCTTGGTTAATGAATAAGTTGGTGAAGATGTGAAAGAAAAGGTTCTTGATAAATATATCACGTTCATTAACCTTCTTGATTCAAATCAATAGGTTTAAGGAGATTTGGAAGACATGTGGTAGATATATTTGCATATGTTCAAATAATATGAAGGTATTGAGAAGTTGGTACCTCTAAGAGAACAAGATCATATTGATGAAGAAGAAATGCAAAATTATCAAACTATTGTAGCAGTAGAAGAAGTATCTAAGGATTTGCTTCAAGTCATATCTCTTCCAGAAGAATGTTAAGACAAGGATTAAGATCTTTGGAAATAGTACCTAGACATATAGAATGAGTTTGGGGCCCTCCAAGGGCCTATAGATGCTTTTAGATAGATTGAAGATGATATTAAGGGTGCCCTCTTACTTGAGAAATAATGTGATGATCCACATGAGGTCATTTAAGGCAAATTACCTCATGTCATGGAGTTCTTAGAGGCTAATAATATTGTTATCCTATGAGCCAAGAGATGGTCATGTTTTAGATTGGCACAAGCATTGAGAGGCATCATGAGAAGGAATTTGAGCCATAAGGTGAATTCATCTTCATAGGTTATTGTTTCACATTTGTCACTTCAGTTGAGAACATGCCAAGAGGAGTGGCACTTAAGAATAAAATTAATACAATAAGAGCAAGGCTCAAAAGGCAATGTGTTTCATGCCATTTTTCATCTCATGAAGCAAGAGATAGTATAAGATTCCCCTTTGACCCAAGAAGATGAAGAAAATTTTAGGTCAAGTATATATAGTTAGTTTTATTTCTTGTTTGTTGTGTTCTGTAAGTGCCTAATAGAACATGTGTGTCTTGTTGCTTTACTTTATGTGTGTTGTTTTTGTTTTTTGTGTTTTGGAGATCAAATCACCTTGTATTGGCATGGTCTAGGTATATTCAAATCTAAAAATGAGTGAAAATGACTCCATTTCCCAATTAAAGTACAAGACTACTGGTTTATTTAGCATAGCAGGCATGTTACCCTTGTGAATCACCAATTTGTTGACTAATTTTGACCCCCAAGGTCAAAATTACAGTCCATTTAGATGAAATTTTTTGTCATGTTTTGATAACCTTTTCAAAATAATCTTCATACCTTATGTGGTCTATAAAAATTCATTCTAAAACATTATTAGCATTCTTTAAGGTTAATTTGATAAAATTAAGGTAACTCTTTGCCTTTGTTTTAGACTAGTCTAGACATGTCATGGAGAAATGAGGCTTAGTCAAGTGGTTCCAAATGTTTTTAAGAGTTTACCAAAGTAATTCCATGCCTTGATCATTTCTAATAACGTTTCATGATGATTTGGAGAATTTAAGATTCATTTGTGAACTTTAAGGTAGTGTTTTATAAGGAAGAAGATGATTTTTGCTAGATTTCATGTATGCCCAATCTTTAAAATTTTAAAAAAACAAATAAAAACTCTTTTTGAGGTCATTGGAGTAGTTATAGAGATTCCCTAGATGTTAGGATGTCAGATAGAAGCCATAATCTTGAATTTCAATGCTTTAAAGGGGAGTTTTGGCACTTCTAGGGACTTCTTGAACTCATTTTCATGTAAAAGTAGATGATAAGTATCCTTTAATCTTATAAAGGTTAGAATCAGACATGGAATGAAAGTTCACATCTAAAAATTGTAAAAACATTCTCTCTCCTCAATCGGTACCTTCACAAGCTCATGAAGGCCATTTTTGGATGAATGGTACAGGTCATAAAAGTAGAGTTGGAGGATAATATTTTGAAACTTATTCACCTACAAGCAGGAAATTTGACAGAATGTATATGTTTTGAAGATGTGATATTAGCATAAGTTTTGAAGTTGATATAGGTAAGGAAAAATATATTGAATCCTTAATACACAAGTATGAATTTTAGGAACTTCAAATCTAGATGAATGGCTAATGACAGTGCCATATGAAAGCCTAGTATAACAAAACTTTACTCTACAGTCCTGAGCATGTATGACTAAGATAAGGGGTGTTTTTGGATATTTGATACCTTTATCAGACTAATAAGGTACAAAATATACTTATAAGTATTTAATAATTTATAAGGTTTGTTTACATGATCATATAACATCCATTGAAAACTTAATAAACAACTAAGATCCCAAATGCATACTACAAGTGAACTGAACAGTCAGGTTGCTTTTCAAAATTATAAAGAGAGAGAAAATCTGAATTGAGAGTGATGTATTTGTTGGAATTTAATGTTAATTATGAATTAATGAGTTCATGGATGGTATATTCCATATAAGTTTATGCTTTAAAGTAGCGAAAAGAGATGACAAACAAATTGGCATCACATAGGCCTCTATATCACACTTGAGCAAAATTGGACACCTTTGGTGATGGAAAAGAAAAATAAAACCTTGATATTCTTGTGTAAAATCTCATAGAGGGTGTAAAAATAGTCTTATAATCTTTTAAGAAAACATTTAGAAATCGAAACTCTTTAAGAAGGACAAAACCAGACCATTAAAGCTACACAGACCTAGTTACATTCAAACCCTCATGGTATGGACTCAGGTTGAAAAAATATTTTTGGGAGATTATGTATATTGAAAACCATTTTTTATCATTAATTTATCAATTTTGACTGGTTTTTAGGTTCTCATTCTGTACACACAGTCCTCTTTACCCGAGTGACCACCTTGAGAAGCTCAGAGATCCTTGGATGATTTTAATTGAATATAATGGAAATTTGAGATGATAAATGGGATTAATACTCCATTTTCATGATAATTTTTCCTAATTTGAATAAATATTTTCTATGAATAAGTGCTACGAGCATAGGGTAGTCACATATAGCCTACTTGAACCCAATAGGCCACCAAATTTTGTTGAGATATATTATGAGGTTGTGCATGGGAATAAATGATATTTTTAGGTGGTGGAGAGGTCCCCCCACTCTCACCTTGTGGAATCTGGAAGGGGAGAAAGAATCTATTCTCTATGAATAATCCTTAAGAAATGAAAATGCTCTAAACCCTCCAAAACCTTTCTTAGTACCCCGATGAGAAAGATAGTCCTTCAAATGGATTATAATGGAAAGTTTCAACCTATAATCACCTTTTTGATCTATTTAGGTATAGTTAACACTTTATCACATAGTTTTTGGTACATAAGTAAGTATATGGGTGTACATAATACGGGAGAATAAAGGACTAGATGCTTGTTTGTAAATAAATAGAGTATGATATGGCCTTCAAGTTAGTTACATAGGTTGGTAAAGACTATATAAATGTTATAAAACATTATAATCATATTTTAGGCTGCCTAAGAGGTTTCATGAGCTCTCCATGTCATCTACTTGGTCAAGAAGGTGAGAAATAATGTTTTTGCAAGCCAAATGGCCTATATGCAGGCCTAGAGGACACTTCAAGAGGCCTCTCTTTAGCGTAATGAGATGTAGAATGATTTTTTAGACCTTAAAAAAATATTTAAAATAAATAAAACGTGAAAATTTCTTTCCATACTCTCAAACTATCTTCATGCCTATTTAAGCACCTAGACTAGGGTTTTTGACCATTTCATGGTTGACCCATTTGTACAGGGTCTCAAGAGCTAAAAATTGACACGAAGCTTGGTTTTGGAATGGATAAATTTAATCACAAACAACCCACAAGTTTCACCTATGTTGGTGTGTTTTTATTCCAAAAGTCAACTTCTAGGCAAGGAGGCCTATTTGAGGAGAAAGGTAGAAAAATGGTATTTCCGCTCAGATTCTGGACATGAAAATTTACATTAAACTATAAGGGGATACTAGGTCCTAAAATATGTGCTTATTTTCTCAATAAACTCCATAAATTATTCAATACAAGGAGGTTTACATGTTTCTTGAGCTATAAGGAATGAAGCTAAATGAGGCCTTTTAGTTCAAAATTAATCCTTGAGGGTAGTTTGAGACCTCCAAATGGTTTTTTATAGGTTAGATATGATTTTAATAGGCCATACATGGAGAGATAATGAATTGGAGAAGATTATTTCAAGATTTGACACTTGTAAGTAAAATTGGCCTCGTGAAACATAGAGAGTTCTAGACACCAAGCAAGAAAATGAAGTGATGTGTTAAAGAGAAACTTCGAGGACTGGTTGAAATGTGTCAAGAGTGGATAAAATATGTAACTTAGAATGATATGACCATCAATAAAGCCACTTTTAATTCTACCAGCCAAGGCAAAGTGAAGTTTGAAAACACTAGGCAAGGTGTCAAATAAAGTTTAAAAATTCTAAGCCACTTGAATTAGAGGAACATCTTCAAAAGACTAAAACTTATCTTTTAAGACTTGATGGGATAGTTTAAAACTCCTTTATTTTCAAAAGTCTTTTTGGACACTTGTTTCTCTCTCTCTCTCTCTCTTCTATGCTCTTTTCTCCTTAATCTCTCACTTTGTCTATATATTGAGCCTTAATTAGCTAAGATTATATCCTCCACCTGGGAATGGTGAAGACTTTATCATTTAAAACTTTTGATCACTGAGAGTAATCTCATTTTACTTTCTCCATGGACTAGTTTCAATATGCATGTTTGACTAGTTGATCTTACCAAGTGATAGTCTTACTTCCTTGGCATGTTTGTCCTTATTTAGCATTCAGTTTCATTATGGAATCCTTTTTTCAAGTCTCTATGTGTAAAATTAAGGTGTAAGTGTTTAGTGAGTAGTATTTTGAATAGTGTCATGTCATGACCTCTTGACTAGTCCTCCTAGCTCAAACACTCTTCACAACTTTCAATCAGAACGTTGATATAGAGAGGTAGATTTGGATTAGTGTCAGGTGTAGGTTAGTCTCTTATTTGAAATATAATTACATCTAGTTGGTAGTGGTCAAATCATATTTGGCACATCATCTCTGTTAGAGTAGGTTTCTCTCCCTTTTCCTAGTAAGTGGTAGATTAATATTTGAGACTAAGTAATTCATCAAGGGGAGCTAGCCCTTTAACCTAGATATCAACCTCTCCAATAGGGTAGCCATAACCTTGAGGTGTTTCTATGTTACATAAAATTTGGAAGGCTTGAAATACCTTCCAAAGGGCACAAATTTGATTGATAATAATAATAAATGAGTAACCCAATACAAAATATAAGGAGGTAATTTAGTAGTATTTCATGTGTTTTGCAATTAATTTGGTTCATCATCATTAGAATTGAAGAGAGTGACTTGTAAATGGATTCATGTTAACTAATTCAGGTATAGGTGAACTATTAATTCATGAAATGGTTTAAATTTGATACTGGGATTTGGGGTTGGGTAGTGAAATCCTCCATGGATTAGAATCATCCTCATGTTTATAATCTTTTACATTATGGATAAGTTTGATACATTGACTACCTAATGAGTAAATAGTCCTCATGTGTTGTATTCATGGGTGACCTAAAAGTATATTGTAGGATAATGGTGAATAAGGCACCATAAGCTTGGTACGTATGGTCTTGGGTCCAAAAGTGAGGTGATCCAAATACAACCATTTTTTTTAATTCATCTTGTCAAATATATGACATGTGAGATGAGTTTTCTTGAGGTGATATTTGGTATACCAAATTTGTTGAATTAACCAAAGGAATGTAACATTAATCCCTGACCCTTTATCTACTAAGACTTTTAGAATAAGGGTGGTATTAATTGCGATTATAATATATAGAGGTGGGTCTTTGGCTTGAAAGAGAATTTCATCATTGATCATATCTTATTCATGGAATTATATGGAAGGTTTGGAAGAAGGAAAAATAGTTTCAATAATGTGTACTTATATTAGTATAGGATATTGAATAGGTTGTTCTACTTCAAGGGAAAGAGGTTCTTCAATGTCTTGTAATTGTTTCATTAAAAAATTTCAGTTATATGGAGAATAATGAACTAAATCCATGAGGGGTATTTTTCAAGGCATATAGTTGAGTTACTCTAAGAAATACAAATGATATTTAGAAAATGAAGAACCAACATGAGGATTGGAGGGTGAAATGGTTTTAGTAGGAAGAGAAGTTGTTTGAGGTTTGGATTGTGGAAGTGTTTCCTCATTTATGTTTGAAGTTATGTTAGTGGTAGTGGTATCTTTGAAAATTTATTTTTTGATTGATGTTATATTTGAATTAGTGATAGGATATTTGTGGGTGGGTTTACATTGATAATTGACTTTAGTTGCATTCACATATTGAGAGTTGGTATAATATTGGTCATAGTTAGTGTTAATTTTAATTATATCCTCATTTGAATGTTATGGGTTAGAGGTAGAAAATGCTTTTATATTTTTAGAGGAGTAAATCTTAAATGATTGTTTATTTTTAGATATTTTAATGTAATCATGATGACACATTTTGATCATAACATCATGATTTAATGTATCTCCTAATATAAAAGAAATAACAAATCTGGTAACCCCATGACATGTTTCATGAGAATTCTTGACATCGGCATGAAACCAATAATTTTATTAGTATCATACCATGTAGGTGGATTATTGGTGTAAGTGAATTGTTTAGAAGGCAATAAAATTTATTTCATTTGTTGAATAGTTAGGCGTGCATGACAAGTTTCAAGATTATTGCTTTTTTCTTCTCTTGGTTTTGTTTGAAGAGGATTACAAACGATTGCATTAGTTGAGTTTTGGAAAGATACCTTGATGTGGGCTCAAAATATTTCATAATAAAGTCTTGTGTTTTATCTTGATCAATAACATCATTTAAAATTTTAGGAGAAAAAGTTTGAACCTCGTATTCAAGGGAATGTGTGAACGTGGTTATGATTAGTTTGAATAAGTTGTCATTAGTCATGTTGTGATTAGATTAATGAGCCAAATATTTCCATAATTTAATTAAATCATTAAATAATTCAAAAGGGGATTGTTTATCATTAAAAAAATGGCTCAGACAATTTTTAGGAAGATCATTGTGTTGAAATTCCTTAACTATAGGATTGACTAGATCCTCAAGTTACTATATAGAATGTTGAGGTAAATGATTATACCATTCTAATACACCACCTATGAATGTTTTGACTCAAAATTTGGTGGTTGTAAAGGTATTATTTTGAATCCATTATTTATAAATATTAACAAATGTGTTAAGTAAAGATGTATGGTTTTTAGTCCTATCATATTTCGTAGTTGGAGAGATATTGCCAATATCAATAGAAATAATGAATGGATCTAAAGGGTCATTTTAAATATTTTGGAGCATATTATTATGCATAATTGGTTGGGGAATCATATTTTCCACATCATATTTAAGAGATGGAAGGATAAAATGTTGGTTATTTTGGGGAAGGAGAAAAGATGTTTGATTAGCCAAGTTTAACAGATGATGTTGTATTTGCATCATTTGAGTAGCATTAGATATGTTCATGTTGTTTATTTATTAAATTATTTGAGCTATAATTTGAGTGGTGTCAATTGGTGGATTTGGGTTTTTAGTGTTTAAAGGTGGATTGTTAGGACTGGTAGGAGGAAAATTCCTTGATTTCGTATTGGGGGAGGGGGGAGGGTGGGGTTGTTAGAAGTAGGATTTCTAGAAGGTAGGTTGTTGGTGTTTAAAATATTTCTTGTAGGATTATTGGTTAAGCTTGTGTCAATTTCACCTACAATGTAATAAGGTGATTTAGACAAAAAAATTATCTTAAGAAGTGGCAATTGGATCTGATCCATCAATGTCGTTAGTTAGAATAATTTAAACCATATTTCAGCCCAAAGATAAGGGATGAGAAAAAGTGATCCAAGAGTGAGAATCCTCTTGGGTAGTAAAGGTAGGAAGGAAAAACATTACATATATCATCTAAATGGATTACGTTTTTCCAAAAAAAAATTAATAGAGGATTTCATAATGCTTGAAATGAGAATCTGAGATAAAAAATTAGAGATAGAAAATAGGATTAAAGTCCATAAAATATAGAATAATATTAGAGAAGAGGTATAAACTAGATTGGGTTGACAAAGTTATGAGGTTAGATAAGAACTATGTACTATGAAAAATAAGATTGACCAGACTTTAATAGACTAGGTCAAATAAGATGATTGTGTCTTATAGAAAGATAAAAATTGTAAGAGACACAATTGAGCAGATCAACTATGTTCTGAAGGTAAAGATAAGGGTTGATAATTATGACTAAAAATGATCTAGTGTTTTTACATAGAATACTTGAAGAAAAACACAAATAACTTTATCAATCCAATCAATCTCATTGTGGCACACAACATAATCCTTGCACCAACATTGGTTGATACAATTTTTATAATATAACATAAAACTATGAGAGAGCAATCAAAAAAAAAGAAAATGATAATCAACGTGGTCATTTTTCTGAATGTGTTAGATTGTAATATTTTTTAAAATAAACTTCATACAGAGTTGGATACAATAAGGAACTAAAAAATCAATCCAAGGATGGTTACATGTAGTTGAGGCTATAAGGGGTCAGTATTGGTGAGGGTATTGGCTTGGAATAGGTTTCTACCCCTCACTTCACAATCCCACAATGATAAAGGCATTGGGTGCTTTGATAATATATACCATAAACGACATATTTATATTTGGTAAGCAAACAAAGTTATCTTCCCCCTTGGCGATGAAATCTACGTAGGTAGACCTTGGGTAGAAGTTGTTTAATTATTTTTGATGTTATGTGGTTTGCAAGTGTGTGGAAAAAAATTAGTGTGACTAAATTGATAAATAAAAAATGTTATATTTAGTCTATGTGTGTTACTCTAATAAATAAATAAATAAAAAATGAAAAGTGAATTAATTACTAAAATATAATTTAATTACTATTAGTGTAGGTTTTTATTTTTCCCTATTTATTAATTAGGGAAATTGTATTTCTTGTGCTTACATGGAGTTTTCCTACATTTGTGGGATAGGCTAGCTTATGTGGAGATGTGTGTCATAGATGCGTCATAGGTGTCATAAGTAACTCCCTTCATGGGAGTTACTTCTCTATTCTTAGCACCTTGTCACCACCTTTCATGGAGGAGTTACAGTCTATTCCTGGGGTGCCTTGGCCACCTTTTGTGAAGGAGTTACTTATGTGTTATCCTATATGTATTCTTCACTTTGGCCATCTCATGTTAATCAGATTTTGGTTTTCTCCATTTTGTCTTGTGCAATTTAGCTTTTTGTAGAATTTGAAATGGCTTTAGCATCTATGTGGTGTGCGCTTGATTCATCTTGTGTGATCACGTCTCCATTGCATTCACATTATCTAGATTCTGGTAACAACTCTGATATGGTATCATAGCCACTCTAGTAATCGTGTGTCTGGTTATGCTATTAGTTTATTCTAAAATTCTTACTTTGTTTCTTTTGTAGTTTTTTTTAAATTTGTTGCATTTGAGAGCTTTGGTAGAGTTTCTTGAAAACTCATGCAAATCCATATGAAAACTTGTTTAAAAAAAGAAATTGCTTCTGAGTTAGAATTTGCCAAGACATCTTGTCTAGATCTATTGTGGCTTTAGCAAAGGTAGTAGAATTCCTTTTCTCTTGGTCATTCTGTACGAAAAGATAAATCTCTGCAACTGGTTTTTGTTCTTAAGTGCCACTATTGTGTGGAACAACAAAGGGAGGAGTAGCACTCAACAACAACCATGCCAAGCTTATGCACAACCATGCCAACTTTTTGTAGACCCATGCACTCTCCAATAACTGGCCTTTTTATGTTTGCAAGGTCCCTTCAGCAACACCTTCAGCACTCCATGCAGTAGTCCAAGCGCAGTTAGTCTAGGCGCAGCCAGATCCTTCTATTGTTATCCTTCTGCCATGCCACAGTCCTTCCATCAAGGTGCCATCAGCCATATGACGTCCAACAGGTCTGTAAATTTTTCTTCTATCTTTTTTGCAAGTAAAATTTAGATTGTGCTTTTTTGGCGCCCCTTCCTTGCTTGGCATCCCATGTGGGCCCTTGGACACTTGGCATCCATCAAATTGTTCGTTGCCTTATTTTTTTAGTTAAAAATTGACTTATAAAAAAAAATCAATCAATTTGATTGAATATTTAGTTTTTTAGATAGTTTGATAATTTGGGGGTTTTCTTTTCAAACTTGTATCTTCGCCTATCGAAAACAAAGGGTGAGGCCCGAGTTGATAGGAGGCCAATTCCCCCTCACACAAACCTCCTTTGGATTCCACATTCTATGCCGAATGTAATGAGTGGTTGGAAGACCACTTTATCTCTCAAAACAGGCATTTTTTTAATGTTTTAGTGCTTTTTTTGCAAAAACACTAGTTTATGGGAAAATTGAACCTTCAATGTCTTACAAACAGTAGCTCAAATTTGGGTGCCATTTTTTGAAAAAGTATTTGTAATTCAATTATCCATAATTTAGGCTTGTTATTTGTCAAAAATGCACTAGTTTATAAAGTGCTTAAAATTTGGGTTTCCCGGGATGCATTTTCGACTGAGTCCGACGTCCTATTTGCTGAAGTCTTGCACTGATTACTCTAAGACTCATTATCATTTGGGCCCAACATCTTTTGAGCATGCACTTTCATGTTTTGGGGGGGCTCAATATTTTGGCAGGGGGTGATTGCTTTTCACAACTTATAAATCTTTGCTTTCATTCTCCTTTTTGCATAATTTCACAACTTGAAATCAACACAACTTCACTTAAATTCAGGAAAAGACAGATCTCTATAACTAGTTTCCATTCTTGGGTGCCACTATTGTGTGGAGCAACAAAGGGAGGAGTAGCACTTAGCAACAACCATGCCAAGCTTCTGCACAACCATGCCAACTTTTTGTAGACCCACGCACTCTCCAATAGCTGACCTTTTTATGTTTGCAAGGTGCCTTCAGCAACACCTTCAGCACTCCATGCAATAGTCCAAGTCTAGTTATTCTAGCTGCAGCCAGATCCTTCTTTTGTTATCCTTCTGTCATGCCATAGTCCTTCCAGCAAGGCGTCATCAGCCATATGACGTCCAACATGTCTGTAAAAGACGTCAGACCTAACTTCAGATTAAAATAGATTTTTTTCAACTTAAACCACTAACACCCTTCAACTATCACGAATGGAAGGTTAAAATGTCAATCATTCTTAGAAGCAAAGGGTTTTATAGGATCACCATGGGTACTGAAGTAGAACCCAATACTGATGCTAAAAAGGTCAAGTGGTGCAACTGTAGTGATGAAGCCTATGGATTACTGAGCTTGTTTGTGTCTCCAAAACTTCTCTTCCATTTAGAAAAATCTAAGACTCCTAAATAAATATGGGACACCTTAGAACTCTTATTTGGGAATTTTGATGAGATGAGAGGACATGAGCTTGAAAATGAACTCATAAGTCTAAGTCCTAGCAACTTTGACACCCTACAAGACTTCTTTACTAAGTTTAAGGCCCTTAGATTGCATTTGAAAGAATGTTGGATAGATAAGAAAGATGATCAACTCATCCTTTCTATTCTCACAAAGTTAGGTCCAAGCTATTTAGTCTGTCTCCACTTTCCATGCCACAAAAAGTGCCCCTAACACTACATGGAAAATGCCTTCTTTGGATTCATTCATTGCCGACTTTACTAGGGAACAAGATAAGCTAATTCAAATGGGCACAATGAAGTCTACTCAACCCCAAGCTTTGATAGCTGGAAATGGTAAGGATAAGACTTCAACAAAGGAGAAGAAGAAAAAAAACAAGGACCAGGAGAAGAAGAAAGAAAACAACAATCATGCCAAAAAAAACACTGAGAATTCCTCTTCTAATGCTAAACCTAAGAAGGAGAAGGTTAAGTGTGCCTATTGTAAAAAGACAGGGCATGATGAACGCAAATGCATGAAGAAACAAATAGATCACCTAACTCATCTTCTAGAGAAGAACAACATAGGTGTTCCTGAATCCATCAAGCAGAATTCATCTACCCAAGATTCTACCAAGGCAAAAGGCAAGGGTAAGGAGAAAGAAAAGGGCAAGGCCCTTGTAGCTAATACAGCTTCTACATCATCATGGGTCATTGACTCAGGTGCTTCTCACCACATGGGCTCTTCACTAGTTGAGTTTTCATCTTTAGAGCCTTGTAGCATGACTTCAATTAGTTTGGGTGATGACACATCAGTTTATGTTGTAGGGAGAGTGTTAGTTAAAATGGAAGGAGGAACATTCAATAATTTTCTAAGTGTTCCTTCTCTTTCAACCAATCTCTTATTAGTGTATCAAATCACTCACGTTGGTTGGGGCATGAGAGTTGAGTTTTCACCAGATTCAGTGGCTATCAGGGAGTTTCATAGTGATACTACAGTGGTAGTGGGTAGGGAAAGTCACCAAGCCAGGTTATACACCTCACATTTTGCACCAAATTCTTCTCCAACAACATTGTTAACTCATTCAGATGGAGTTAGGAAATTGTGGCATGAGCGTTTTGGCCACCTTAACTATTGCTACCTTGAGCAACTTTGCAAAAATGACATGGTCATTGGCTTGCCTCGTGTCCAATTCTCAAAAGGACTTTGCGAGGGGTGTTCTCTTGGGAAGCATCCCGAAGCAAAATTTGACAAAGGCAAAGCTTGGAGGGCTTCACAACCTTTGGAGTTAGTCTACAGTGATGTATCGAGACCCTTTCCCAAACCATCTTTCACAAGGGCCAAGTAGATCCTCACTTTCATTGATGATTTCTCTAGGTACAATTGGATATATTTTCTCAAACAAAAGTCTGAAGTGTTTGAAAAATTTCTAGACTTCAAGGCTCTTGTTGAGAAACAGAGTGAGAAATCCATTAAGGTTCTTTGAACTGATAATGGAGGGGAGTATGTCAGCATCAGGTTTGAGCAATTTTACACCACATAGGGGATTGATTTGTAGTGCACAATCACTTACAGTCCTTCACATAATGGGGTTGCAAAACACAAAAATAGGTTCTTAGAAGAGATGGGTATCTGTATGATTCACTCCAAATCCTTAGCACTATAGTACTAGGCTGAAGCCATCAATTGTGCTTGTTACATTCAAAATAGGGTTCCTCACAAAGCTTTAAAAGTGATAACACCCTTTGAAGCTTGGCATAAAAGGAAACCTGATGTTGAGCACCTTAGGGTTTTTAGATCCCTAGCCATGGCCCACATTCTAAAGAAGAAACACAAAGCTATGTTACGTCAATCTAAGCCTTGCATATTTTTAGGATATCTGGATGGTATTAAGGGGTATCATCTTCTAGATCCTATCACTCATGAGTTGTTCATTGAGAGAAGTGTCCACTTTCAGGAGAGACCTAAAGACTCAACACTTGGCACTCCTTCTCCCTCACCGTATCTACTTCTTCATGATGATTCCTCGTTAGATTCAGATTAGCCACAACATATTCTTGAGCCAGAGACATCTTCTTCTTTTTTGAGTTTAGACAGTGAGGACAGTGATGTAGAGTCATCCACCTCTAGTAAGTCAGAGGATGAGGAGTTAGCACCTGACTCGGGCACTTCTGGGCCACTTTGGGCTAGATAGACACTTGAGAGTGCTGGCTTTTAGGTAGGAGATCCCGCAGATGACAGATGTACTAGGGGGATTTTCAAAGAGATCCACATGCCTTCTTTACTTCAGTTTTGGATCCACAGACTTTTTGAGAGGCATCATGGGTACTTGAGTGAAATAGTGTTATGGAGGAAGAATATTCTTCCTTATTCAAAAATCACACTTGAGATTTGACTTCACTTCCTAAGGGAAGAAAAATGGTTTGATGTAGGTGGATATATCGAACCAAGTTTAAAGCAAATGGGTCGATTGATAAGTACAAGGCGCGATTGGTCGCTAAGGGTTTCTCACAAGTGGCAGGCATTGACTACTCAGAGAGCTTTACACCCATTGCAAAGATGACTTCTATCTGACTCACCTTGGCTATTGCCATAGCACATGGTTGGGATGTGCACCAGATGGATGTGAAGAGTGCCTTTCTTCACGGAGACCTAGACGAGGAGATCTACATGGAGCAGCTGCCAAGATTTGTTCAGGATTATTCTTTAGTATGCAGACTTAGGAAATCTATCTATGGCCTCAATGAAGCCCCTCAGGCATGGTACGCCAAGATGGATTCTTTCCTTCTCACAAAAGGTTTCACTAGGTGTTATTCTGACCCCAATGTCTACTTCTTGCGGCAGGATGACTCAATCCTAATTTTGGTTCTATATGTTGACGACCTTTTGATCACTACGAGTTCTTCATCAGCTATTGCAGTGGTGAAAGCATCTCTTCAGGATAGATTTGACATGATAGACTTGGGTTTGTTTCACTACTTTCTTGGCATCAAGATCTCGCAGTCAGATTCAGGGATTTCTCTTACACAGCCTAAGTATGCTCTTGACTTATTGGCTTAGTTTCACATGGCTGATTGTAAGCCATCTCTGACTCCCTTTCTATCAGGAGTCAAGCTTGACGCTAATTGTTCTTCACCATTGGTTGATGCCACTCAGTATCGACAACTTGTTGGTAGTCTCATCTACTTGACTCACACCAGGCCTAACATATCATATACAGTGGGACTTGTCTCCAAATTCATGCAGGAACCTCATGAGCTACATTAGAAAGTAGCTAAGAGGATCTTACATTACATATAGGGTTCACATAGATACAGGATTCATTACATATTTGGCATAGAGGTTGACTTGGTTAGATATACAGATTCAGACTGGGCTGGTGATTCACAGACTCGCAAGTCCACTTCTAGTTATAGTTTCTTTCTAGGTTCTAGTCCTATCAGTTGGTCTATCAAGAAGTAAAATGCTATTGCTATATCATCCATAGAGGCAGAGTACAGGGGAGCTATTAATGTAGCTACTAAGGCTATTTGGCTTTAGGGGATACTTTCTAAGTTTGGCATTCTTATCAAGCAGTCCACCATCATTTATTGTGATAACCAGAGTACTATTTAGATTTATAGGAATCCAGTTCAGCACCAGTGGACCAAGCACATAGAGATTCACATGCATTTCATTCAAAATATTATTCATAGTCAGGTCATTGAATTAATCTTTTGCCAGTATTCAGAGCAGGTTGCAAACATCTTCACTAAACCTTTCACCGAGAGCAAGTTCATTCATCTACGAGCTCTTCTTGGGGTGCGGTCTACATCTGCAACGACATCATCTTCAGGGGGCCTTCTAGCCTCTTCTTTTCTTTTATGTCTCTCTTTTGTGGGGGAGTTTTTTCCTACAGTTTTTCTCCTTTTCTCTATCTTATGGGAGATTGCATTTGTACATGGGTACCTCATCAGGCCTAGTTGCCGGGACCCATTTTATATTTCCACACTACCCACCTAAGATGCGCTTATGGGGGGTATTAGTGTAGGTTTTATTTTTCCCTATTTATTAATTAGGAAAATTATATTTCTTGTGCTTACATGGAGTTTTCTTACATTTGTGGGATAGGCTAGCTTATGTGGAGATGTGTGTCATAGATGTGTCATAGGTGTCATAAGAATGTCATAGTAATTCCCTTGATGGGAGTTACTTCTCTATTCTTATCACCTTTGTTACCACCTTTCATGGAGGAGTTACAGTCTATTCTTGGGGTGCCTTGGCCACCTTTTGTGGAGGAGTTACTTACGTGCTCTCCTATATGTATTCTTCACTTTTGCCATCTCATGTTAATCATATTTTTGTTTTCTCCATTTTGTCTTGTGAAATTTAGCTTCTTGTATAATTTCAAATAGCTTTAGCATCTATGTGGTATGCACTTGCTTTATCTCGTGTGATCACGTCTCTATTGCATTTGCATTATCCAGATTCTTGAAACAACTCTGATAATTACTTTATTTGAAGGGTATAGGGTTGGTTTGGTGTCATGTCCCCTTTTTAGTTGACATGTGCAGAGTAGATGATTAGCCTATTATGTGACCCTAATAGGCTGATGAGATGGATAGAGGGTCTTGATGGAGCTGGGCTTGGCTTTCGTTTGGGCTCTTTTGGACATGAATTAAGGGAGATATTAATATTTGATTGATTTAATCAAATATTAATTATTTGGTCCAATTTTAATTAATTATTAATTATTAATTAATTATTAAGTATTAATTAATTATTAATTATTAATTATTAATTATTGGGTCTAATATTAGGATCCTAATTCTAATTTAAGAATTGGTCTAATTTTAAGACCCTAGTTCTAATTTAAGAAGCCCTAGTTCTAATTTAAGGGAATCTAATTTTAGCAAGCACACCTTTGGAGGAGTATAAGAAATTCTCATGGGAGAGAGTTGGTATTATGATTGATTATTGATATTGATTCTTGTTAAGAAATTCTTCTGTGAAGACTGAGCCAAGGGTTCCAGGATTCCATTTGCATTGAAGAACGTCAACTCTTCATTGTGTACGATTCAGAGGTTCTGAAAGATCAGTCAATCTATTGCCAAATTGAGAGATAACTTCATACAGAAGCTATCATAGGTGTTTACGAGTTTGAGAGATAACTTCACACAAAAGCTATCACAAGGGTTTACAAGTATTTTCATTATTTTGGGTTTTGATTCAAGAATTATCCAGATATAGATCTTTGTATTAGCCCATAATTCTACAGATCAGGATCAAGCATACAGGTTATGCGATATCAGTGGTAGTACGACTTTTGTACAGATATGTGAAAATCTGTACACGTCTATAGAAAGTTCAGGCACCAACATCGGTGAACAGGGACCTACAAAGACCGACGTCGGTCGACATATTACCGACGTCAGCAAGTTAACGACTACAGGTCGACTGACGATGGCAGTATAACCGATGTCGGTGACTGTGTTTTTTACACAGCAGGCCGAGACGTACCAGATTCAGACTAGTTTACAGAATATTCAGGCTATTAAGGCCGTACTTTCAATATTCTTTGTATACTTGACAGAGGATCTCTATTGTAAGCTTATGAGCAAATAAATAATAATTTATACTATGATTTATTTATCTATTTGAAGATATTTTGTAGAAATTTAGATAAGCAATTTGGAGCTTTTGTTTTGATATTTGAAGTGTTATTACAGTGGTATCAGAGCTAAATCCTACCATCCTGAGGGTTTGAAAATCTTATGAAGCCACAAGAGTTGGGACCACATGGGTATTACACATTCAGTAGAGCTTTGCTTGAAGGTACCCAGTTGTTAGAATAGCAACCGATTATCATGAGTGATAGACGAGAGGGTAGCCCACCCAGGGCCCACCGACATAATGATGATCTGTGTACCAGAGAATCCTACCGTGAGATGACACAAGCACTACATGCACTAACTACTATGATAAGGAGGATGAACCCACATGATAGATAAAATGGGGACCACAGTGATAACAGAGATGTTACGGTTAATCAGAGACCCTAGCAGGGCCACTCCAGAACAACAGATAGACCTACACGTCCTACGTTTGTTCGAGAGGAACTAGAAGTTCCAACAGAGGAGGAGGCAGGAGATTCCTCATTTACAGATGTTTACTTGGCTGTAAATGATGAGTGGAATTTATTACCTCCTCATGTTCGAGAGAGGATGACCTTTGATCATTTTGTTAATCTGAGGAGAGAGCACTACAGATTGGCTAGATAGGACAGGAGACCTAGACATCAGAACAATGATCTTAAGCATGTTGCAAGCAGGCTCACACTCACGATGTTCGACGGAAGTGGTAAGGTCACAGCGCAGGCTTGGATTAGTAAGTTAGACACCTTTCTCACATTCCGTCTGATGGCTGAGGAAGATGCTATTAGATATGCGACACTACATCTTGAGGGAGTAGCTCACGATTGGTGGCACCACAGGATGGTGACACTCCATCATGATCAGATCACTTCTTATCAGGAGTTTGTGGACAGGCTGGTAGAGCATTTTGATAGGAGGGATCCAGAGTCCTATTTTTGAGAGTTGGCACAGTTGTGCCAAAGCGGCAGTCTAGAGTCATACATTGGTGACTTTCAGAAGTTATCAGTCATGGTTCCTGGCATTTTAGAGAGGCGACTAGTAGTAATCTTCATGGAGGGATTGACAGAACCATTGAGAGGTTGGATCAAAGGCTTTGATCCTCCTTCATTATAGGAAGCTATGAAGAAGGCACGCAGTATGGAGATGGCAGCCCCATCAAGTAGATCTAACTCCAGAGGTACTTCTTCATCTAGAGACCATAAGCACTCCAACGAGGATACAGAGAGACCGGATTTTAACATAGATAAATCCGGGGTTAAAAATGATTCAAAAGCCAATCCAGCAGCACAACCTTTGGATCGTGAGGTGCTTAATGATCTACGCAGGAAGAAGCTTTGCTTCTACTACAAAGGTCCATATGATATCCATCACGATTGCCCTTTGAGGCCTAAGGGCAAAGCAAATCGTGTGATGTGGGCATATTATGAGGATGCAGAATCAGAAGATTCCAAACAGCAGGATAGTTCTGAGGAGGTAGAGGCTTCAGAGCCTAAGGCAGAGGCATATTTAGAGCTTCATAAATAGGAGGCACGCCTATGCAGCATTCCGTCGGATGAGTCATTCAGACTCTGTGGAGTTTTGGCAGGGCAGAAGGTCACCACCCTTCTTGATACAGGAGCCACACATAATTTCATAGATGCTAGATTTGTGGAGAAGTGTGGACTCACTACCAAAGATTTTGAGGGCATTAGAGTTAAAGTAGCCGATGGTCACACTCTTAGGTGTGAGCGTATGATTAGAGACCTCCCATTGCGTTTGAACAACTATGAGTTCAAGGCTAATTATTATGTAGTGAACATGGGGGACATAGAATTAGTCTTGGGTATGAAGTGGCTTCATTCATTTGAGGAAGTTACTCTTCATCTCAAAGACATGGAGGTTCGTTTTGAGGTTGATGGGAAAACACATATTCTTAAGGCAATACGGGGCAGCAACTTCAAACATATGTTTTTTCATCAGATGGAGATGCCTATACTACATGACATGATAGAGTACGATGACGAGGGCACATTAGCACCAACACAAGAGAGATATGAGGATGAGTTTTGTCTTGAGGTGAGTTCAGTTCAAGAGTTAGCACATGTGGTAGAGTCTCAGCTTTCTTTTACAGGTGGGTCACATGTTGATGACGATATGCGTACAGGAGACAGAGGTGATGTGACGCCATTGGATGAGAGTGGTGATGGACAGGGCCTAGAGTTTGTGTTGGTTGATAGCACTGTAGATCGAGACTTCATTTGGGATCCAGGTGGATTGATTGGTCTATCATTCAGCGATTGCTTGAGGGCAAGCAATTTTAGGAGGGGCGGATTGTCATGTCCCCTTTTTAGTTGACATGTGTAGAGTAGATGATTAGCCTATTATGCGACCCTCGTAGGCTGACGAGATGGATAGAGGGTCTTGATGGAGCTGGGCTTGGCTTTTGTTTGGGCTCTTTCGGACATGAATTAAGGGAGATATTAATATTTGATTGATTTAATCAAATATTAATTATTTGGTCCAATTTTAATTAATTATTAAGTATTAATTAATTATTAATTATTGGGTCTAATTTTAGGATCCTAATTCTAATTTAAGAATTGGTCTAATTTTAAGACCCTAGTTCTAATTTAGGAAGCCCTAGTTCTAATTTAAGAAGCCCTAACTCTAATTTAAGGGAATCTAATTTTAGCAAGCACACCTTTGGAGGAGTATAAGAAATTCTCATGGGAGAGAGTTGGTATTATGATTGATTATTGATATTGATTCTTGTTAAGAAATTCTTCTGTGAAGACTGAGCCAAGGGTTCCAGGATTCCATTTGCATTGAAGAACGTCAACTCTTCATTGTGTGCGATTCAGAGGTTGTGAAAGATCAGCCGATCTATTGCCAAATTGAGAGATAACTTCATACAGAAGCTATCACAGGTGTTTACAAGTTTGAGAGATAACTTCACACAGAAGCTATCATAAGGGTTTACAAGTATTTTCATTATTTTGGGTTTTGATTCAAGAATTATCCAGATATAGATCTTTGTATTAGCCCATAATTCTATAGATCAGGATCAAGCATACAGGTTGTGCGATATTAGCGGCCATACGACTTCCATACAGATCTATGAAAATTCGTATGCATCTACAAAAAGTTCAGGCACTGACATCGACGAATAGGGACCTACAGAGACCGACATCGGTCGACATATTACCGATGTCGGCAAGTTAACGACTACAGGTCGACCGATGACGGCAGTATAACCGATGTCGGCGACTATGTTTTTTACACAGTAGGCCGAGACGTACCAGATTCAGACCAATTTGTGGAATATTTAGGTTATTAAGGCCGTATTTTCAATATTCTTTATATACTTGATAGAGGATCTCTATTGTAAGCTTATGAGCAAATAAATAAGAATTTATATTATGATTTATTTATCTATTTGAAGATATTTTGCAGAAATTCAGATAAGCAATACGGAGCTTTTGTTTTGATATTCGAAGGGATATTACATTTGGATGACCATGAACACAAATAAGACATAATAGATCAATAGGGTCATTGTTGTGTTATGAATTAAGAGCGAAAAATAATAATAAAATAGGTCGACTAAGTCTTCTAGACATAAAACCAAGCTATATAATTATTTCAATCCAATTGACCTAGTTCATCGTATAGACTGAAAACTGTGAACAACATGACTGTAAATGAAGAACATAAATAACTAGTAAATTAATAATGAATCCAATAATTTTTGAAGATGTTGAAGATTGCTAATTTGTATACTATTTTTTTAGATGATAAATTTTATACTGCTACTAGAGTTGACTTATTTTGAAAACCTATATGTAAATAAGTGAACTTAGTCGAGTAGATCAATCTAGTTACCTATTTTTGAAGATGACCTGAATAGAAAAATATATATTCAAACACAATGATTGTGTTAAAAATGCACACATAAAGATATATTATATTGATATATTTGATATAGTAATATAAAAATAAAATATATAATAAATGGTAATAAATTAAGGCATAGAGGAAAAACTATAAGGCTTAGATTGACATTGGGTTCATCAAAATGTATACAAGGGAAAGTGAAGCTGATATACAAGTTAATCCAATCTCAGAGAAGATAAATCACACTATCTTTTTCACTTATTGGTAGATTTAAACAATCTAGGTCATGACCAACATGGATATGTTAGACCTAGCTAATGGGTCTCTTACCACACAATATCACTAGGGAGGGTTGCAAAGCCTCTAGTCAAGCAATACTATACAATACCCCTAGCTAAGTCATAGGTATTTTTATCAAATTAAATGTAATCCAATGCTCACCAAAACTTTTGGCATGAAGTGGCAGTAATAAACATAAAATTAAACATTCAAAGAATAAATCTGCTCAAGTCAATGTAGAAGTAATCCTAATGCATGGAGAGAGAAAAATATTTATAAGATAAAAAATGCAAATCTATTTACATATATAAAGATGATCAAGAGTTATAAATACTTAACTTTGAAGATTAACCTACCTAGCCTCAATCTCTCCCTTGTCTAATGGTGTTTTGCAATAGTTTTTTGTGTATGTCGAAGAAACTAAGGATGGACAATGGACTATAGATTAGTCAAGGACCTCCTAGTAAAACCTAAGTTCTCACAAGCTAATATTATTCTCTCCAAAAGAAGTATGAAACCCTAAGTAATGGCTCCTCAATTATAATGGTGAATAATTAGATTCATAAATAAAAGATTATCTATTATCTCTCTCTAAAATGGCAAAAATAATGTTTTTATATACTTAGATCTAACCCTAAATTCTTTTATAGTTTTATCCAACAAAGTTAGACCAATTGACTATGTATCCTTAATAAAATAGTTAGATGCTTGATTGGGTCGATCGGGGCTGACCTAATATTGTAATATGATTATATATTTTAAGTACGAGGTTGACTTAGGTTGACATTGTATAGTAAAAGTCAATAATAGGTTTTGTCTTAGGTAGATGTTGTTTGATGTGGTGAGTTGATTGGAGGAGTGTGTAAGAGAGGTGTCAAAACTTAAGAAAATATATACGATAGGTTTATGCTATTTTTAAGTGGTGATATAAGGAACAATGATTTTATGAAGCATCAATGGTCTTCTCACCTATTTTTTATTGCATCTTTTAAGGCATGCACACAAAGAGATTGAGATTCAACAATTTCCTACAAGAGAGAAAGCATCAATAATTGATCAAGTTTAAAAATATTATGTGTTTATAGATGGTGATTCCATTTGAATTATTTAATGCATCCAATAAGTTTATGAGGGTGATGAACACAATGCTATGATATTACATTACTATGTTTGTAGTGATTTATTTTGATATTCAATAAGAGTAAAGAAGACAACTTAAAGCTTTGGGACTAGCATTAGAATTGTTATAAAAGGAGAAGATTTAAGAAAATATGAAGAAGTGTAATTTATTGCATTATAGTTTGGTATTTTGAAGGTTTATAGTTTCAATAAATGGTGTAATCATGGATGAAGAAAATGTAAGAAGTTTCCATGGTTTAGGAATGTTTTAGAAAAAAAACATTAAGAATTTTAATAGTGTTTTTGTACCAATAGCATACTACATGAGAGGAAAATAATTTATGTGGACAAATGCAATAACATAAAGCTTTCAAATTTTGAAAAATAACATCATAGACAAACCTATTTTAGTATTACCAAATGTTAACAAAGTCTTTTAGGTGGATTGTGATGCTTAAAATGTGGGAATTGGTGTTGTGTTGAGTTAATGTGGAAATCCAATAAAATA
Organism: Torreya grandis; assembly: GCA_037957365.1. Classification (NCBI taxonomy): domain Eukaryota; kingdom Viridiplantae; phylum Streptophyta; class Pinopsida; order Cupressales; family Taxaceae; genus Torreya; species Torreya grandis. Next base: position 221,882 of record JARHVA010004551.1, read on the forward strand.
TTTCAGTGATAAATTGAATGAGGTGATAAATAGTTATTCTACATAGGATGTCAAATTTAATGTCATTGTACAAGCATTAAGACATTGTAGGCATTCCCTAGTGCCTAAGGAGTTTATCCTATTTAAAAATTATGAGTCTTTTAGATATTTGAACACTCAAAAGAAATTAAATAGTAGGCATGAAAAGTGGATGTATTTATTAAAAGGATATACTTTTATTTTGAAACATAAATCAAGAAATCAAAATCAGGTAATTAATGTTTTGAGTAGATGAGTGGCACTATTAACTACTGTGTTGAGTGAAGTAGTTTGATTTGAAATTGTTAATTAATTATATAATATTGATTAATATTTTGGCAATATATACTAGCAATGCAGGAACACATTAATAGGTGAAACAAGTACTATTTATGACTTTTACCTATTATAGAATGGTTATCTCTTCAAGATAAAATAATTATGTATTCCAATTGTGTGTTTAGGAGATAATATTATAAGAGAGTTCCACAATGGTGGTTTGTGTGGATACTTTTGTAAGATTAAGATAATATCTTTGGTCGAGGAGAAGTATTTTTGGCAAAAGATGAAGAGATATTTGGCAAGATATGTTCCAAAATATAAGATATGCCCAATCGCTAACAACCATGCATAAAATAAATGGTTGTATATGCCAATTTCAATTCTTATAAGACCACAAGAAGATTTGAGTATAGATTTTATGCTAGGGTTGTAAAGATTCGATTTTTATTGTTGTAGACAATTTTTTTAAGATGGTTCATTTTATCATATGTAAGAAAGTCAATGATGCTAGTAAAGTTTCATAACTATTTTTAATGATGTTGTGAGATTGTATAGTGTTCTAAAAACTATTACATCAAATAGGAACACAAGATTTTTAAGTTATTTTTTGAGGACTCTATGGAAAAATATAAGAACTAAACTATAATTTAGTAGTGCATACCATCAAAAAATGGATGGATAAATAGAAGTAATAAATAAGAGATTGGTAAATTTGTTGAAATGCATAATTTTAGAGAAACTCAAGTAATGGGACTTATCTTTTTCACAAATTTATTTTACATATAATAGTTGAATGAATATATCAATAGTAACATGACCATTTTGTAATTTTTATGGTAGACATCTTGTAGGTATTTTATATTTTGTGAAATTAAAAATTCCAAAATGAGTTAGTGATGATGCATAAATATTTAAATAACATATAAAATAGTTACAATGAGAAGTGATAAAAAACCTAAATGAAAGTAATAAATAATATAAATAATCAATAGATGTATCAAGGAGGTTAAATGTATTAGAAGGAGATTTGGTGATGGTGTATTTTAAAAAAGAAATATTTTTGGTGATGGTGTATTTGAGAATACAAAGATTGATCAAAGGTAAATTCAACAAGTTTAAGTACAAGAAAATTAGTTTGTGTGGAATAATGAATACGATCAATGACAATTTTTATGAGGTGAATTTACAACATAATTTTGATATCTCTCCAATATTCAATTTTTCATATTTATATATTTTTCATTGAGAAGATGATGAAGGGTAATACTATGAATAAGTATATTTGAAGTGACAAGTACTGAAGAAGAACAAAGAAAAGATAGTACAAATTCTGGATAAGAAGACAATGAACACAAACCAAGTTATAACAAATATTTGGTATAGTGAGAAGGTCTGAAACATAAAGACAAAACTTAGATTTTAGAATGGGAGCTGAAATTTTTAACAAGCGTAAATGGTAAGAATATAATCATGTCAACTCATATACGATGAATTGTTTTCAACCAGAGGACAATGATGTGTTAACCTGTCATTTAGAGGCCATAATTTTTGATTCGTCAGCTAATTACTATCTAATTCATGAAAAAGGGTAATAAATCAAAGAACAATACTTCTATAACCAGCTTCATTGGTTAGTATCAATTCTAAGATGTTTGGAGATCCATAGGAGATCATGTAAGGGTCTAAAATCACATTCTAGTAGTTTTAGTCATGCTAAAAATAGCAAAAATAAGAGAAATTTCTAACTTAATGTAAAATTGAAATAAAACTCATCCAACATTCCGAATTTAATATTTAGGGGATATATTTAAAATTTTAAGCCCATCCCAATTTTTACGAAAAAATTATTAAGCAAAAGAAGTTATTGTTTATAATATGAATAATTAATTCTACGTAGTTTATATATATATATATATATATATATATATATATACTTACTTGTCAATTATAATTTCTAGATGAGTTTTATTTAAATACTTTTATGTAATAATTTTAATCATTCAAGATAAATCAATAAAATTTATGATTTCACTAAATTCTTAAAGTTATATCTATTGATATTTTTTTTCTTTATTTATCTTTAAATTCATCACATTTGTTAATGCTATTATTATTCTTTGTAACTTACTCCGATACCAAATTGTTGAACTTAATAAATTATATACATGTTACAACTTTCATTACTATTTTAGAATAAAAAGAGGTGACTACACAAATTTTGGAATAAATTCTTACAATTTTGAAAAAACTTGCCTCCTTTTTAAAAATATAAAATGATTAAAAAGATATTTAAAAAAATTATGCAGCCCACTACAAAATACTAAAAAAACGGGAATAATTTATTTTTAAAAAAAAACAAAAAAACAAACTAATTGTAAGCTAAAAGTTCACTACAATCAAAATAAGGAAACTATTGCATAGTTTACTCTAATAAAAAACATTCTGGAGATGCTGCAGATGCATCTTTGAGAAAGTGAGATATAAAAAAATTTCTTCTGGTTTCTACTATTAAACATGACATTGACCTTGTTACTTATTTTAATACTCCCATGTTACCTTGGCTATGTTGAATTAGTTTGGTGATTGAAGTAATAATGATGTATCATAAATCTACATATAAGGAGGGGTTCTGTTTTACTCAGTTTTTCTTTCAATCAAGTCTTTTATTTGTTGATAATTTTTCCTCCCACTGCAATGGAAACATGATTGTGGAAGAGGATACTCATAGGGACAATTTTTATTATAACAAGGGCCCTAAAATGTTAAATTTGCATACAATTTTTTTTAAAGCTTTTTGCTTCAGTTTAGTGTTAAGGTTGCATGATTGGAGATATGATAGGTAGAAAGGACTTAAATTGAAATATATGTGCTAAAATTATATGTTTAAAAAATATCAGAAATAAAATATAATTAATAAAAAAAATTAAAATTTTAAAGATGTCATTAATTTTTAGAAAGTGTTAAACCAATCAAGTAGGAAAATACAATATGCACGAAATTAAATAATAATTAAATTAAATATTAAATTATAAGTTACATTTTTAAAAAGATTTGTTGATTTCATAAATTTAAGTCTAGGCACGAGAGGGAATTAAAATCAATCTATTCATTTTTTATAGAACAATATAGGTGCATCCCAAAACTCATATTCATGTATTTGAAAGTCAATTAAAGTTAGAATGTATTTTAAAGCTTAGATTCATATTTTGTTACAAGGTAAAATATTTTATTTAGATTTGAGTGAATTATTATAGGAAAGCTTTGAAATTGAAAAATATATATCTAAGTTTCAATACATTTATCATAATGAAAAATGATTTATATTATGATATAAATTAAAGTATAATAAAAAATATATTATCATCATGGAAATACCAAAATCAATAGAATAAGTACATTTTATTCCTAATATTATTCATATATATTTTTCATCTTTTATATATATATATATATAATACTTTGTTTGTTATGTATCATTTATAAGAATAATTTTTTTCCTATTAATTATTTTTTGCTCCCAATCCCCCATGCCCATCCAAATTTTCTATTAATAATTTCTTGATCACAATCACCCGTTCTCATGCAATTTTCCTAATTTGATTGTTAAGGATTGGCAAGACTCTTTTCTAGAACGTTGTTCTCGAGAAGGATTGGTTTAACTTCATATTTTTACTAAATTATTCCACGTGAAGGAAATGGTTTCATTGTGCCTTATATGGTCTATGTTTGACGGTCCACCTTATCCATTAATTAATTTCTTTGTGATACTTTATCCACTTTTGTTCTAAGATGATAAGATAGTTCTTCCTCTTAAATGTTGAGAAAGAGAGATTTTAATTTATGTTTATGTTTAAACCAAAAAAAATAAAGGGAATGATGGTCGTAAATTGTATTTATAGGTATGTATAAATTTGAACAATTAATTTAATGAAATTTTATACTTTTAATTTTACGTAAAATATTTTTTCAAGAAATCAATATTATATATTTATTTTTAAGAATAATTATTGCATATAAAAAGAATGATGTTTCTAAATTCTAAATTATGTTTTTAAGTAAAAATTTGAACCATTAATGTTATGTAATTTTAAAACTTAATTTTAAGTGACATAGTTATTCAAACAATCTATATTATATATTGATATTTAAGAATGATTGTTCCATTTAATTCAAGCTTCAATTTAGGAATATTATAGATAATGAAGAAAAAATTAAAATATTACATATTATAGATAGAGTTTTTTTACAATCCATAATAATAAAAAGTGATCTTTCAAAATTATTGATTTTTTTTAAAAAAAAATAAATAAAAACTAAAAAGGGTAAAAATCTTATTGAAAAACAAAGAAGAGCATTACAAGAAAAAAAAGGGACAGAAACCCCCAGAGGAAAGTAACAAAGGCAGAAAAACTAGGCATGTTCCCAACTAACCATTATTATAATCCTCCCTATCTTCCTTCAAAATTCTTTCCAAATCAAAGCAAAGCACCAGGGAGAGAGTCTCCCAATCCTCAGTATTTCCTCCATCTAAATGCTTGGACGCCCATTTTGCCAAACAATCCACTACCCTATTCCATTCACGCAAAATATGAACAAACGTAACTATATCCATGAGCGAGCTAACCCACACAATCTGCTGCACAATCAAATCTAATTGCCAATTCACATCCAAAACTTGCCTCTTAACGAGCAGGTTGATCAAGACTTGAGAATCCGATTCGTAAATAATCCTACACCAACCCAAAGCGTGAGCCTTCTCAAGGGCATAAAGAATATCCTGGACTTCCATCATGTTGATGGTTTGCGCCCCCTCAAGGACCGCAAAGAGGAAGATCACCATACCTTTGGAGTCCCTGCCAATCCCTCCAGTATCTGTGGGCCCGGGATTGCCCCTAGAGGAATTGTCTGTATTGATCTTGAGAATCCCATTCGGAGGGCGCTGCCACTATTCGACACTATGAATCTTCTCCTTGACTTGCTGACCTCTCCTGACATAAGTCGAATTACCTGAGAGCCGCTGGAATCCTAGTCACGCCACCACCTCAGCATCTTGCTTGGTTAAAGGAAGGAAAACCTCACGCTTGACTTACACAGTCTCCTGAATCATCCCCACGACTTTCTGCCAGACTTGTTGCACCATGATCCTCACGCCCCAAAAAAATTGCCTATTTCTCTCGAGCCAGAGCTGCCACAATGGAATGATGGCCCCCCCTAACCATACATCGTGTAGGAAAGGTGTCCTTGAGGGAGGTTCTCCTATGCCATTCCAAAAGTTGACCAATGAGAAAGCATGAAAACAGGGGCTCTACTAGACATCCCACTAGTAGTGCCAAAGTTGCAAAAGATAGGAACAACGAAAAAATAGGTGAGCAAAATCCTCCTCTGCCACCCCACACATAACACATACTGAAGGGCCTTGGAAGCCTCTCTTCCAGATATTATCCCAGGTCAAGCACCTATTCCAAGCCAACATCCAAATAAATCAGCTGCATTTTGGCCATGAGAATTTATTCCAGACCTGTCTCCACCATTGCACTTCCCCCTGCCCAATCTTTGAGATAGTAAGGCCTAATATCCTGAGGCAAATGTGTAAACTCCCTTAGGGTTGGAAGACCAAGCAAGCTCATCTTCCTCCTGGAGGGAGCTAAAGCGACGCCTAAAAAGAAGACTCCATATCTCATCATGTTCCTCCTGCATCCCAACAACTGGCCAAGCCTTGAGAGCTTTCCATCATGCCACCTCCATATGTTTGCATGAAATATATGATTTAAAGTCGCTCACCTGAGACCAACCAGTGTCAAGAAATCTCTGACAAAGGTTCAACAAATTGGGGAACTAAGAGATAATGGGAGAATAACCATCCCAAGAGTCAATCCAGAAAAGAGCCTTGGACCCCCACTTAGAAATCTAGAATAAGCCTTCCTTAATAAGAGCATCCCCTTTTTTGAGCGTACCCCATATCATCGAGCCTTTTCTTATGACGGGATAGCGAGGAGTATCACTCTGATTGGTCCCCAAGTAGTACTTCTAGGAGAGAATTATGGCCTAGGCCTTGTCGTGTTTAGTGCACCAATGCCAATAAAGCTTAGCCGCCAAATCAATGCCATTCAAGCCCATCTGCCTCAGACTGAGACCCCCATGTTGTTTGGGGTTACAGACAATCTCCCATCTAACTAGGCTCCATTTGGAGGACATCAGACTACCAACCCATAAAAATTGCCTAGTAATCGAATCAAACTCCTTAACAATTCCCATCGGGGCAACCTAAAACATACATCTATAAATGGGCAAAGCCTGTACCATAAATTGGATTAGTTGAACACGACCAGCAAAAGATAACCACCTGTGAGTCCAATGATTCACTTTCACCCAAAATTTATCCAAAATATTCTGCCAGGACTCCTTGCGTGGATGACCAACTGAAATAGGAATACCTAGGTAAATCAAGGGGGGAGTCCCAATCTGAAAATACATAGTCTGAGCAATTCACTACTAGATGGGACCCCGAGTGTTGAAGAAGAAAATGGATGACTTGTCTTCATTGATCATTTGTCCTGAGGCCGTTAAGTAAACATCCAACACCCTGTGCAAATTAGCTGCTTCACTCATTGTGACCATGCCCATTAGAGTAGTGTCGTCTGCAAACTGTAGGTGAGACTGCATCGGCAGTTCACCACCCCATTGCCAGCCTTGAATATGCCCATCCTCTCTATTCCTTCTGATCATCCTCTCCAAACCTTTAGCGAGGAGAAGAAAGAGGTACGAAGACAAGGGATCTCCTTGTTGTAACCCCCTAGAGGTACCAAATAACTCCGTATGTTCCCCATTAATAAGCACTAAAAAGGAAACTGAGGTAATGCAGCTCATGACCCATTGAATCCATTCTTCCCCCAAAATGAAAAGCATTAAGAACCTTTTGTAGGAATGACCACCTGACCCTGTTGAAGGCCTTAGCCATATCCAACTTAATAAACATCGCCTTATCTTTGGAACTGGCCATGGAGTGAATGGACTCAACAACTATCACAATACCATCCAAAATTTGCCTGCCCTCCAAAAAACCACTCTGCTCTTCAAAAATCACAGCACTTAGCCCTCCTTTTAACCTATTTGCAATGATTTTAGATATAATTTTATAAACAACATTGCAAAGAGATATGGGGTGGAATTGACCTAGCCTATCAACTCCTTCACATTTGGGTAAAGGGCAAGATAGGTCGCATTTGAAGCCTTAAGCATTTACTTATTCCACTGAGATTCTTGGACAATAGCTAAAAGGTCTAGTTTGATAATGTCCTAGAATTCTTGGTAGAACTCAACTGAGAAGCCGTTAGGTCCAACCGCTTTGCCTTTTTTCATTTGGACAATAGTCTCCTCAAGCTCCCCAAGTGTGGTATCTTTCATTAAATTCTCATTCATTTCACACGTCACCAAAGGCAGAATACATAAGAGAACCAGAGCTTCTTCTGGTGATTCCCCATTCACATCTTAAAAAGAGTGGAGAAGTACCGCACCACCTCATCTAACATTGAGGAAAGGAGTTAAGCCACTCACCCCTTTCGTTGACCAAGGCTGAAATAGAGTTGCCATGCTTCTTGGCTTTGGATGAATGAAAGAAAAAAGAGGTATTTAAGTCCCCTTCCTGGAGCCATTCTATCCAAGCCTTTTGTTTCCAAAACATTTCCTCCCATAGCTCGCATTCCTCTAGGACTTTCACAGCTTGAGATTCATCTTAAAGTAATTCTTCAGTCAATCCTTCCTCCCTTATTAGTCTCATGATAGCATCAAGCTTAGTCTGTGCAGCATCCTTAGCGTGAAAAATATTCCCAAAGCATTGATGATTCCACCGTTTGAGCTTATACTTCACATACTATATCAATTTAGTAAAGATATGCATCGCCGTACCATGGGCAGGCTTACCCCACTTCCACCAATTGGCCACACACTCGAACAGTGACTGATCTTGCAACCACACGAGTTGGAATCTAAAGGAAGTAGAGCAAGGCTGGTAATTTGAAACACTATTAAGCTTAATAGGCCAGTGATCTGATCCTCTCCAGCCGAAAATTTTAGACCCCGTATACCACATACCACTGATCCAATAACCGGAGACCAAAAAATGATCCAATCTCTTAGCAATGCAGTGTTTCCCAGTCCTACGGTTGTTCCATGTAGACTGTCCATTATTGGGCCTAATGTCGACTAAATTCAAAACTTCAATGTAATTGTGCATAAGAAAAGCAGAGGGGTCCATCCTTGACATACCACCACACTTTTCAGTTAATTCTAAAATAGTGTTAAAATCTCCAGCGATAATCCAAGGTTGGAAGGGAGCCAAGCTGTGGACAAAACTGATATGGCCCCATAAGGAGTGTTTACCCCGCCAGTCGGTAGGGGCATAGATATTGGAGAGGAGAATGAATTCCCCTGTCTCAAAACTGGAATCAATCATAGTCATAGAAAACTTAGAAGATAGCCATCCTATGAGACCGATCTTCTATGGGTTCCAAAAACATGCTAGTCTCCCTGAAGATTTGAGAGCCCCAATACATTGACAATCCCCTTGTCTCCACAACTTAGGTGCTAGATTGAACGTAGCTTCAACTGAAAGCTTGGTCTCCTGAAGAAAAAGAACATTAGGTCTTTGACTTCTAATCAAATTATGAACATCATTTTATCTAGGGCTGCTATTCAAGCCCCTTATATTCGAAGAAAGTACAATCATTTCAGGGGATTCAAAAAGTGAGCATCTAGAGTCTTTACTGACCCTGACTCCAGCAAAGTCTCTCCCATTAGTTTAATCTTTTCCATGTCCTTTTTTCTGCTAGGCTTGACAGATTTTTCCCCCCCTCCCTTCTTAAGGTCCCTTTGCAAAAGTCCCAAATGAGGAGAAGATTTACTACTCCTTGCTGCCCCTAAATCCCTGGATTTCCTCATGAGAGGCAGATTTCCATCTTCTTTAGAGGGTTCAACTAAGGAAGTCAACACTTCTGAAATCATCATCGGCTGGTCCATATCCATGTGCCAATCTCCAGCATCCTTTCGTTCAATTAAAGCGCCTGAAACATTGGCCTCCTAGGCTAGGACCTGAATCCCTTGATCCCAAATCATCAACCTTGGATTCACCTCCTGCTAATTAAGGTCATCTAGTATTTCAAATCTATTAAATGAGTCATCTACTTGTCTTTCCTTCAAGGACCATTTTTGGCCCCTATTTCTATAGTGGCCTTTAATCGACATAAAACTATCGACTTTAGGTGCCTCACCTGGAACTGGGCCCTTACCTTTGTCTGTTCCAGGAGGATTGCAAAGAGGTTGAGCAGGCTGAGGTTCTAAGGCTTTTGATTTGGGACACCATCGATGCAAGTGACCATAAGCATGACAAAGACGACAGCGAAAAGGAAGGGTTTCATAGTCCAACTGTTGCACCCAAGTAAAGGGTCCCGCACTCATTTCCACATCATCAGGTAATGGCTTGCTAATATCAATTTCAACACAGATGCGGGCATAAGTCATTACCTTTTTCCCACGGATTGATATTGAAGAACCGACTGGCCTTCCTAGTAGAGACACAAGCATTTGCATAGTGTTTTCGCAACAACATTCCACCGGAAAGCGAGGTAGACACACCCACACCGGGACACGGTTTGGCAATTCCTCTGATGGTATAAAACTGGCATGCCACAGCTTGATAAATAGCCCCACCTGGTTATGAAAGTAAGGGCCTCCAGCAAAAACTTTGTTACAGTCAGTCAGACAGGTAAAAGTGACCATAAAATAGCTATTTGCTAACAACCTAATGTCCATTTCTCCTTCCGGTCCCCATGTCCTTTGAGACCACACTTTCAGGAACTGGAGCAAAGTCCTAAGCCCCAAAAACTTGCAATACAGGGATTGTTTCGAATAGTATTCTATGTCTTCAACAATCACTTCCATTGGTATAACCAGCGTGGGCCTCTCCTTGCATCTTTCCAGGCAACTGTTGACCTTGGGTAATCACATGCCAATGGGCTCGTTTGCATCAAAGGAGCTGAAACCTATGAGAAGGGAGCATTTCTAGTGTTCCACATACCTTGAGCCGCCTGCTACGAGCCAAGTGCCGCCCTGAAGTTCAAACTTCAACCCTCTCCATTCGCACCTTCCTTCTCCCTTTCATTCATCGCCATCCGTTGCTGAGATCAGGGTTGATTTTCATGTTATTATAAAAATTATTGAAAATTTCCAAACAATTATTTCCAAATTATATTTAAATCATTAATTGAATTTTTAAACTTCTAAAAAACATATTAATATTAACAAAACTTTTGAAAATAAAATTTTCAATTCACCTTAAATGCTTTATATAATCACGGAATTATTAGTATTCCATTAAACATTTATTACAAAATCATAAATCACAAATACAATTATATAATCTTTAATTTTAACCCTTGGCAGGTAATGTTCTCAGCGTTATCACATCCTTCTAATACATTTAATTATTATTTTATAGGGCCATAGACTTATATTAAGACTTTAATATGATCTTCCATTTAGTAAAATTCTATCGAATCACATGTACATAGATAAATTACAAAGTAATCTCCATTAGTCATTAAGCCCTATAACAACACAAGTGCAAAATGATTTCAAAAATACGATTTTTTTGGGGCACATGGGGCACATGGCATCAATCATGATAAACAACGATGTAAAAGGAAGAATTTGTTTATATAGTGCCTACACTAAGCAAGAACTTAGGGTATACTTACCTTCCTCATAGTTGAATTTAAAAACTTGCTTGCATTTAGTATTTTTTCTCTCCAAAATACATATAAATCATATATAGCATAAAAAACCGGTGAAATTTTGTTTGATCCAACCTCATACATTTTGTTGGTTGAAATCTATAAAAACATCTTAAAATTAAGTACATATAAAGAAAAAAATATATTTAATTTTTTAAATTAAAAATAAAATAAAATGAATGAACGAATATAGTTTAAGAATTTAAAATATAAAATTATGTGTGACAAATAATCAAGAAAGTGAGTGAACGGAACACATTTGTAGGTCTCATTTTAAAATTTCTCAAACACACGTCTAAAGGTCACATTTCATATCTACCAACTGCAACAAATGGATGGAAGGTTAATAGTTATGCAATGTATCAAATACAACAACAAACACAGGGGGAAAAATAGCCATGACACACTGGAGTACTATGAAGACAACCAAAAGTAACTTATAAAAATTATGTTTTAAAGAGCTATTGGACCAGTGCTTAAAACCACAAGAGTTGCACAGATCAGAGGAGTATGAAATCCACACTAAACCAGTTACCCAACTTTACAAAGAAAAACTTATATAAAAGAGAAAGAAAAGTGCATACAATGTCCTTAGTGACAAGGCATATATAACGGGGGTAAAAATCAAGCCTAATGAAAACAGGGAATAACGAAACATAGAATTCAATGAGATACACAACGGAAATTCAACGTATAGATATTTGTACCGAGGACAAGAAAAAAAATGAGAATTATTTCCTTCACTCGCAAGTGGAAGTGCCCCCATCTCCCAATGTCCATTGGTGGCTACTGGGTCTAGGTTTCCGTAACATGCCAAGACGTAATCCATTTAATTTGGCATCTCCAACAACTTTCTCTATACAGTAAGATACATGTACAGTATAACAAAAATGTTAGTCCCCTCCTCAAAGTGTCCAACCAAAAACTTCCTTTCATCCAAAAGAATTAAAAGTCCATTTCTAGCAAATTTGCAAATTGCATTTGGTTAAATACATCCCACAGAAAAATCATTAGAGTAATTAAGTCACCACAATGGAGCCAAGTTTATTTTCGTAATGAACGCAAAAATTAATAAAAACAAGAAAATTACCAATTGGTTAAGATCTTGAAAAAATATTAAGAACTGATTCATATTGATAGCTTGAAATAATTACAAATCCAAACTATGTTTAAATAACCCTAAACTCCGAAATTAAAGTCTACATGCAAAACTAAAAAAATAATTAAAATCTAAAAAAAACGTCTATTTTTAGTAGATGCTATTTTTAGTAACTTTCGCATGCAAGTACGCATACTTCTAATTTTTTTTCTAAATAGCCCAAATAGTAAAATTAGACTATGGGATGAAATTCAATTGAAGTTGACTTTCGGTTCTAAAAATATACAATTTCTAAATTTAGAAAATTCTCAAAAAAATCATTAAAAGCTAATTTTGGACCCTCAAATGATCACGTTTGACCTCCAAAAAATATCAAAATCAAATCTTAATAGATAGACCAACTTAGAACAGCATCAAACTTATCGAGATAGTCGTTTTGACGTGTAAAAGAGCTGAAACAAAGCTACGAGTCAAAATTTATGGCCTCTGAAAGGTTGGCTAATTTTTTATGCATCATTCTCCTCTAGTTGAAAACAACTCAGCCACTGTGAGTTGCCCTGATTGTACTACTGCCATTTTTCCTTGTCAATCTTCTTCAACTCTCATTTTGTAATCTAAATGTTATCTTCTTGCTGCAATCCTTCCCACTGGATCAAATCCCTGTTATAATTCACTTGCTTTGTGCTAACTATCTTCATATCCAAACCCTGCACTATTTTCTTTCTTCTTGTTTGGATCCTTTTGCTCCAAATTTACCTCTTCATCTTCGTCACCTTCATCATCTTCTCCATGGAATTCATATAAATTTGAAACATTAAATACTTGAAATATATCAAAATTGCGTGGTAAATTTACCTCATAATCATTATCATTGATTTTCTTCACAATTTTGCATGGTCTGATTTTTTTGTACTTCAACTTGTTGTATGTGCCTTTTAGAAATCTTTCTTTCCTCAAGTAAACCATTAACCTCTTTTTTCAAATACTTTAGACCTTCGTCTGAGATCTGTTGCCGATTTATATTTCTCATTACTTTCCTATAACTTTCTTCTTACTCCTTGTAACTGCTAAATATGCTTTACAAATGCTTTTGCATCATCACTAATTCAATTTGCAATTGGTAATTGTATCAAATCTAAAATACCCATAAGATTTCTCCCATAAATAATTTGGAAATGTGAATTTCCTATTGATTTATTCACTAAACTATTATATGCAAACTCAATGTGTGGTAAAGCCAAGTCCCATTTCTTTGGCTTCTATCTCACTATGCATCTAAATAAATTTTCTAAGTTCCTATTCACAACTTATATCTATCCATCTGTTTATGGGTGATATGCACTACTGAATTGTAGCTTAGTACCCATCTTCTTCCACAAAGTCTTCTAAAAATGACTTAGATGTTTCGTATCTCTATTTGAAGTAATAGGTTTTGGAACACCATGTAATCTCACAATATCCATAAAAAATAATTATGCAACTCTAGTGGCATCATTGGTTTTCTTACATGCAATGAAATAAACTATTTTATAAAATATGTCTACAACAACAAAAATTAAATTATTACCTCTCTGTATGTTTGGTAATCCTAACACAAAATCCATACTCAAATCTGTCTATGGTCCTTTTGGAACCGATAATGGCATGTATAGTCTAGTATTTTGTGTATGTCCTTTAGTCACCTGACATATTCTATACCTTGAAACATACCTTGTCACATCAGTCTTCATCTCTGGTCAAAAATATTTTTTCACCACCAAATCTATTATCTTCGTCTTAGCAAATTGTTGAGCCAAATCACCAATATATAATTCTCTTATTATATTGTCTTATAGAGATCCAAGTAAGATGCATAATTGTTTACCTTTGAAAAGATAGCCTTCTTATATAAGATACTCATCATGAATAACATATGTCCCTCATGTTAATGGATTCCTACATTATTCAATGACCTTGCTAAAAATATGGATTAGTATCATATAATTTTTTGATAGCTTCAAATCTAGCTAATTCACTCACCATAGTAGTTAATAATGCTACCCTCCTACACAATGCATCAGCTTCTTGATTCTATTTCCTGATTTGTGCTTCAACACAAAAGTATACCCCTACAAGAAAGAAACCCACTTTGCATGCCTATTATTCAACTTCTTTTATGTATTCGCATACTTCAAAGCCTCATGATTTGTAAATAGTATAAACTCCTCAGACACCAGATAATTTTTCTAATGTCTTAATGTTTGTACAATTGCATAAAGTTCAACATCATAAGTGGAATACTTTGTTCTTACCTCATTTAATTTCTCACTAAAATATGTCATTGGCTTTCCTTCTTGACTCACCACAACACTAATTCTTACAAATAGAGCATCACGATCAACTTCAAACACTACTAAAATTTTGTAATGCTAAAATTGACCTTTCTATAATTTTTTTTTTTCAAAATTTCAAAGCTTTTTTTGTTTGCTCTAGTCCATGCAAATTTCTTCTCTCTCATGCAATCTGTTATTGGTGTCAAAATATTACTAATTTTTTAAATAAATTTTCTATAAAAAGGAGATAAATCATGGAAACTTTTTACTTCTGTAATGATTTTTAGAATAGGCCACTCAATATTTTTTTTATCTTTTCTTCATCTATTTATACACCATCTACTGAAACTACAAATCCCAAAAATACCAAACTATTCTGTATAAACTTGCACTTCTTTAAATTTGCATACAACTTTTTTCTTAACAAATCCATTACCATTCTCAAATTTTATAAGTGTTCTTTAGTCCTACTAAATATCAAAATGTCATCAAAATAAAGAAACACAAACTTACTAATATATTTTCTTAGCACTATATTCATCACCCTCATAAATGTGTTAGGTTGATTAAATAATCTAAATGGCATCACCATCCATTTATATAAGCCATCCATAGTCTTGAATGCATTTTTCTACTCATCTCCTTCACAAATTTGGATCTAATAATAGCCACTCTTTAGATCAATCTTGATAAAATATTTTGCTCCTACAAGCACATCCATCATATCATCTAAATAAAGTATAGGAAAGCCATACTTTATTTCAATTTTATTAATTGTTCTACTATCTACACACATTATCCTTCCTCTATCTTTCTTTGGAGTTAACAACACTGGTGTGGCATATGGACTCATACTCTCCCTTATTACTTTCTCTTTTAGTAATTCAGTAACTTGTTTATTTAATTCTACATGTTCTGTTGGACTCATCTTATAAGCTACTTGATTGGGTAGAGCTGATCCAAGAATCAAGTCAATGTGATGCTGAATATATTTCTTCGATGGCAAACAATTTGATAAATCATCAAGTATAACATCTGCATATTCTTTCAACACTCTTGTTATTTTTGTTGGTACTGGCACCATTTTTGTTTCTTCATTCTTTGCTACTAGTGCATAACCACAACTTGCTTCCTTCATATCTTTGATAAATGCTTTAGTACAAAGCATTCTTTCTATCTTATTTGCCTTTTTAAGAGGTAACAAAACTATCTTTGTACCACATTTCCAAAAAGTGTATGTGTTTTTTGCTCCATCATGAACTACTTTCTTGTCAAATTGCCATGCTCTCCCCAATAACACATGACATGTATCCATTGGAATAACATCACACCATATTTCATCATTATAAGCTTTTCTTAAAAAAAATTTTGATTAGGCATTTTTTATCTATTGTAACCTCATTATCTTTCTTAAACCATGAAATCTGATAAGGGTTAGGATGCTTTTTACATTACAAATTTAGTTTCTCAATCATTTCTTTAGAAACCATATTTTCATAACTACCACCATCTATAATTACTTTGCATACCTTTCCACTTGAAGTACATCTTGTTTGAAAAATATTTGATCGTAGCCATGCATCACCACTTTATTTATTCTACACTTGTTTCTTCCTTGGATCGATCATGGTTCTTCTAATCATGAGATTATCTCCAACATCTATTGGTGTAACTTCAGTATTTTATTCTTCTATTTCAACCTTAACTAGATTTATTCTTGGGTGATCTTCTTGCCTCATTTTTTGATCTTGATAGTTTAGACACTCAAATGCTCTCTACCCTTCTTATCCACATCTATAATAGACATAAGATCTATGGTGATTCATAAATCATCCTTTAAAACCTCCATAACCTCATCTTTTCTAAAATTCTCTTCCTCTTTATTGGTATTGAAACCATTGCCTATTATCGTCTTTCCTTTCTAAACCACGTAAAGATTCACCTTTATTGGCATTAAATCCACCTCTAGTGGTATTAAACCCACCTCATCCCTTTATTGGAAGGGATCCACCTCTTTTTAGACCAGTAGATATCCTTATAAAATTATGTCTATTTTATTTTTTTTCTATCTTCAAAGCTAATTAATAATCCTCCTCCATGTTAAGTACTCTATGGAGGCTTAATTTATTTTGAATAGAAAATTTCAAACCATTTACATACCTTACATGCATCTACTCTTCTGTTTCATCATGCTCCACTCACATGAAAAGCTTGTAAAATTCATTTGTATACTCTTGTATACTGTGAATTTTTTACCTCAAATTCTGAAATCTTCTATATAGGGTTTGTGCATAATCCACAAGAAATTTCTCCCTCAACCTCTTCTCCATATTTTTTCATGAATTAATCTTCTCTTTACCTTTTCTTTGTCTCTCTTTCTACAAGTGATCCCACCAAATCATTACACGACCTTTCAATTTTATGCATGCAAACTTTACCTTCTTGTCTTCTCTCCAAATCTTCCACTTAAAGAACTTCTCTATGCAATTCATCTAATCTAACAAATCCAATGGTTTTAAACTATATCCATAATCTGAAACATCAACCTTGATTCCTTCATCTCTTCCTTCTAAATCCTGAACCATCATCTCTTCCATCGAGGGTGGCAACTCTAGCTACTCTTCTTGTTGAATTTTTTCATCATGATCTGTCTTCCTCATCACTACCTTGTCTCCTTGTTTGATTGGTGATAACCTTTGTTAATTTTTGAACTTGTCTATGTAATTCTTGTTTAGTCTAATTCATCTGTATCATACCTTCTTATCCTCTCACCATTATTCTCTCTAAGATTTGGACTTGCTCTGATACCAAATGAACTCAAAAACTAACAAGAATAAGAAAATTACCAATAGGCCAAGATCTTGAAAGAATACCCAGAATTGATTCATATTGATTGATTTTAATAATTACAAACCCAAACCATGCTTAAATAATCCTAAACTCAGAAAATAAAGTCTACATGCAAAATTTGAAAAAAACTAAAATCTGAAAAAAAAAAAAAAAAAAATGTCTATTTTTAGTAGCCACTATTTATAGTAAGTTTCGCATGCAAGTGCGCGCGGCTCTAATTTTTTTTTAAATAACCTAAATAGTAAAATTAGACTATGGGATGAAATTCAACTAAAGTTGACTTTCGGTTATAAAAATATGCAATTTCTAAATTTAAAAAATTCTTGAAAAATCATTAAAAGCTAATTTCAGATCCTCAAATGATCATGTTTAGCGTTTGAAAATATCAAAATCAAATCTAAGCAGATATAACAACTTAAGACAGAATCAAACTTTTTGAGACGGTGGTTTTGGCATGTGAAAGAACTCAAATGAAACTATGAGTTAAAAGTTATGACACCCAAAGAATTGACCTATTTTTTCTGCATCACTTTGAAATTCATAAATGCATTCTGTACTTGAATGCAATATTTTCAGAAATAATAGTTAATAAATCTTTAAATGCCAATATGTTAGAAAATGTGGATGAATCCACGTTTAATCTAACGTACCTGCTTCCATTTAATCCTCACAATTACATAATCCCTACGGATATCAAGCTGAAGATCAAATTTTCATCCAAGTCTGACAAATTTCTCCATCTACATTAATGCATTTATTGCTATTCAGTGAGCTCATTGATTGAGCAGACTTCTCTAAAGGTTTCCGTTGAATGCTATAAAAAGAAGTCGATGTATTATGTTTGTCAATGGTTGGGAGGAGCAACACAACTCTGGTCAATCCATTCTAGCCAGTAGTGTTGTAGCTATATATTGTAGAGCAGTGAATGGCGGGCACCAAGGCAGCTGCCCAGTTCTGTAAATTTTGAAGGGTGTGTTTATTCTAAGTGTTTAATTTGTGAAAAATAACTCTTTGTTCTTTTTAATGAAAACTGTTTCATTTTGTTTCTTTTATGTTGGTTCAAATCTTACGTTATTTGATGACTGTGTATTTGCCATATTAAATTATAGAGCTATAGTTTCTAACAAAATACAGTCAAATGTAGTTATGATTTTGCACCATAAATCACACTCAATTTTTCTTACAATTTGACATCATAAGATACAATCAAAAGTACTTAAAAGTTTGTACTATAAAATACATTCGAAATTGTTTTCAAAACATCATTAAAAATATGAAAAAATCATTATTTTAACACTTCTTAAACTAATTACCTTTTAGGGTTTTAAAAGGTGTTAAAAAAAAAAAATTAACATGCTGTAAACATTTACAGCCTATACAAATTAGTAACCCCTAATATTTTCTAATATCCGTTCATATATATTTTAGAGGTATCGAAAAGAACGAGAAGTCAATTTATTTATTTTTAGGTGTGTTGTACTATGAACTATGCTACCATGAAAGGAAAATGTTGGAAAGGTAATCACCATCGAAATATCACAATGTAGGGTGGACCATGCGACCTTCTAATGGTAAAATCCAATGGCTATTGAAATGCAATGGTTTGTTTAAGAACTCATATTAAGGTTAGTGGGTTCAAAAATATTAGTTTTATTAGACTAAGCTCGACTTTAAAATCTTTTTAAATTGAAAATCTTTATCACATGAAAGATGAAACTGAATAAAAATTTAAATAAAACACAACTTATTTTTTTAACTTTTTTTTTCTTCTTAAAAGCATAAATATTTACATTCTTTTAGCATCCTTTAAATGTATAGTGCATAAATAATTGAATTTTTTAAACTTAGTACGAAGAACCCATTCTGGCATATTTCTTAAGGGACTCAAACCTATCCGGTGGTAAATATTTCAATGTGATTAAATCTTTCTGTACACTTTAAACCTGACGAAAAATAGAAAATAAACCAGCTATGGATTATGGCAACGTATCCAGCAGAGAAACCAATACAATGCAGAGAATGTGTCTCAAAGACGATGTTGCGTAGCACCAAAAGCTCCACCAGTTAAGGCCATTCCAATATAAGGAAAATGATTTCAAGAGGATATATTTAAATGAGCTTGAAAAAATTAATTTAAAAAAATATATATATTTAAACAAAACTTGATGTGCGTATACAATTTTTTTCACTCCACCATAAAATATGTATTTCACTAAATTTAACATGGAAATGATAAATATTTGCAAGTGGTTGATGGGTTTTAATAGAAATTTAACTCCCTCTAACTTTGTAAAAGGAAAATTGATTTGAATGAATCAAAATTACCTGCAGACACTGCGAATTTTAGCAATTTCTTCGTTCCCATATAAAGATGAAATTATTTCCATAAGAAAAAGTAGTTGTATCTACATAAGTAAAAAGATCTTACCCCAAGACGATATTTCCATTTGGGTAGAGAGAAAACCAGAACAATATTTCGCCAGTGTTCATTGTCCTTCCATTTTTTCCTTCAAGAGGCTAAAATCTAGTCCAATGCAATTCTAAAAGATAAATCTTACACCACAAAACAAAAAATTCATGAACCTATGAAATTAAATGAAAGAATAAAAGATGACTAAAATTTTAACGAGAGGTCGAAAAAGAGAGAAGCCAAATCCACTTCAACTCTGGGAGCTAGAGCTGCTTCTTGCAGCATGGGTGTTTTATGCATTACAGGACATGAAGGATTTCTGCCAAATATGAAGCCGCATAGTCTACACGAGTAGAGGCAAGATGCACAAGGTCTGATAAAAACGATGTTGCAGGGAGAGATGAGATAATAAAAAGTCAAGATTGTGATGCTCACTGGCACATTAATTACGGTTGACAGTTGGAATGTTGTAATTAATAAATTTATATTTCCAGCCAGCCCTGACAACTCCACTAACCGTTGAAATATGTAATTCGAAATAAATGTAGTATCATTGCATAAAATTCAAGAATTGTATGGATACAATGTTAATGGATGTGTTTATCTCAATCTCTGTTCAATACATACTTTTGAGGAAAATTGACCCCTGATAGTAAATAAGAAAAAAGTATACAGCATGCACCACACCAACGGTTTGAAACTAATTTTAAGATTGATATAGCTAGGGGCTCCCATAGGTAACGAGAAATTTCTATTATTTGTATTCGAATGGGCCGATAATTATACTTCATTGCTATTTCTATCTGAAAATGACTTGGGAAGATAATGAAAATAACTGGTTTGTTTGTGAAAATTGTACTGTTATTTCATTTTAGTTTCTGGTATTGTTTCTTAGTTTTATTCATGGGTACACATTTGAATTCTCCCTATATTTCCTAGTTTAACGGTATCCTTAAATAACGGTTATCAGACAATAGAAACATTATTTAATAAAAAATTATAGTTAAAACATATCTTTAAATAAATGTTACAAATGATACAAAAGAACGTGAAAATATCTTAACTAGCATCTATTTTCCTTTCACAGTAGTTACAATGAGTTTCCAGCTCCCTCATTCAACCACAGATATATCACTCATACATAACTTCATGTTTGCAATGTTTATTATTTGATGCTCAGAATAAAACCTATCATCTAAAATGTTTGCTCCACAAAGTGTTAATCATAGAAATACACAGAAATTTAAAATGCATAAAACTCAACTTTTTAATAATTAAACTAGTCAGCATAGTTAGAATTAGCTACTTTACCTGCACATCAACAATTGTGGGAAGTTCTATCCTCCAGTTTTGCTACTAACGAGAAGTAGCAAATCGATAACTACTTAAACAGCCAGGCTATACCTTGTTGTTTAAGTTTAAAAACCATAAACTAGACTTCAATGTCGAGACTTGCATCTCTTAAAATCAATGGCCAACATAGAAATATTCCCTGCAAACAATTATTTATCTGAGAAAAATTCGTATTTTTAATTAAAATATAAGGACAGAAAAAAAAACATCAGTTCAACAAAAACGTTGATGTGGGCAATAGGCCAAGATCCTGCCGAGAAGGATAAGGGTTCAAACTTTATAACCATGGCGATATCATGTTTACAGAGTAGAACATAACAAGGTCAAGAAGGCTTGGCATAGTGTTGGAAAGAGCGGGCAGCAAATCGCTTGATAAGGAGGAGCCTGTACGGAGGCATGCAGGTGAGTTCCATCAAGCAAAAGAACAGCACGTGGTGGGATCCAGCGTGTATTGATGGAATGTAGGTTTGAATGTAGGGATATCTGGGAAATCTTCCCACCCTTGGCTTCAGTATGAGCTTTGGCAGTGCTGCTGGGCTGGAACTGGTGGATATTGTGAATGTGAATTGTAGCGAACCATTTAATGAACGACCTTGCCATCCACTCCTGCTGACAAGGAGAGCCCCAGCACCCTCAAGAAGCAATACTCTCCCAACGGGGACCAGGAAAAGAACGAGTCATCCTCCACTAGCGAGTGCAGCAACAAGACGCCGGACAGGACATCAAGGACCAGAGTAGTAGAGGGTCAGGATGCCTTACGAGAGAGACCAGGTGAAGCTGTGGAAAGAACAGAGCTTGAATTTGCAGAAAATAAAGAAAATAACAGAAATAACAAATGCCTAGATTGCTACGGCAATCAAGAAGTTTCTTTTTTTCTTATTATTCTTCTTTTGAAACTGCGAACAGCCATTACATTAAATACAATTTGAAAACAAATCTAACTGAACAATAAACTAAAGTTTAACTAGTGCGGACTGAGCTAAAACTGAAGGATAAACAAAAATTTAACTGCTGTTATGCATGCAAGGGAGAAGACTGAGACTGCATGCATGATGTGCATGAGGGAGGCGAACAGCTGCTTGGAGAAATTATCTCCAGTTTCTTACACTCCCCCTTAATTTCTACCACTAACTTCTTCAACATTTATTATGCCTAAATTTTGTCTTAGATAATCAAAAGTCTCTTTTGCTAATGCCTTTGTGAATATATTTGCCAATTGTTCTTTAGATCGACAGAACTCTAAATGGATTTCTTCATTGTTCACTAACTCTTTGATAAAATGGAATCTTGTATCAATGTGCTTACTCATCTTGTGAAAAACATGATTTTTTGACAATGCAATTGCTGATTTGTTGTCACAAAAGATTGGTGTTGACTCCTATGCTTGTAATAAATCTGTCAATACTCTCCTCATCCAAGTTGCTTGACATACTGCTGATGTGGCTGCTACATACTCTACTTCAGTTGATGAAAGTGTCACTATAGGTTGTTTTTTGGATGCCCATATGACCACACCTGTTCCAAAAAGAAAGACATGTCTAGAAGTACTCTTCCTGTCATCAATGCTACCTGCAAAATCACTTTCAGTATAACCAATCAAACCAAAATCATTAGTTATGGAATATAAAATTTCATACTTTGTTGTTCCTACCACATATCTCAATATCCTCTTTCCAACTTGCCAATGTGAGTCTTTTGGTGACTCCATGAATCTAGAGATTAAACTGACCCCATACATGATATATGGTCTTGTCGCTGTAAGATACATCAAACTACCAACTAGTCTTTTGAATGTTGTAGAATCAACATTAGACCCTTTGTCTTCTTTGTTAATTTTGGTCCCTGTAGCAACTAGTGTAGGTGTTGATTTACAATTCAACATCTTAATCCTCCTTAACACATCCTTTGCATATTTAGTTTGACAAATAAAATTTCCTTCTCTGATTGTACAACTTCTATGCCCAAAAAGTAATTCATTAATCCCAAATCTATCACTTTAAATTCTTTCTTCAATGCTGATTTCAATGTGTCTACAGACAAATTTCCAGTGAAAATCAAATCATCAACATAGAAACACACAATCAAAATCTGACCTTCTTTGTTGATTTTTATGTACAATGTAGGCTCACTATTGCTTCTACTGAATCCATTGTTTGTCATGTATGAATCAATCCTGCTATACCATGCTCTTGGTGCTTGCTTGAGACCATAGAGAGCCTTCTTCAATCTGTAGACTTTTTTTTATGTCCATGCACTTCATAACCTGGTGGTTGTTTCACATACACTTTTTCATCTAGGAGACCATTCAAGAAGCTAATTTGACATCCATTTGATATACATACCAATTATTTTGTGCATCTATTGCTAAAACCATTCTAATCGTATCAAGTCTAGCAATAAGAGCAAATGTTTGATTATAGTCAATTCCATGTTCTTGTGCAAAACCTTTTGATACTAACCTTGCCTTGTGCTTTTCAATCTTTCCTTCTGCATCAAATTTGGTCTTATAAACCCATTTGACTCCTATGCAATCATTACCTTCATGTAGATTAATTAGATCCCATGTTTGGTTTCTCTCAATGGCATTCATCTCTTCATCCATTGCTTTTATCCAATATTCCTCATTAACTGCTTCTTCATAATACATAGGATCATGAGAGAAAAAAGCAAAATTTGAACATAAATCTAACTTCTCTTCTTCTTGATTATAAATCTTATTCAAGTTTCTCATTTTCTTACCTTTAAATCTTGATCTTAAAGTGGCAAGAGTTGGATCTGATTCATCACTTGTGAATTAGGTGTAGGATGACATGCATGACCAGATGATTCACCTTGTGCTAAGCTTCTAGGTGTTCTTATTGGAGTGCTTATTCTTGCTTGTGGAGAGGATTGATCACCTTGAAAATTTTGTTCTTCAAATTCTTCTTCATTTTGGGAAATTGGTGCTCCAATTGTGATGGTTTTATCAATGCTTCCATCCCATGCTTTTTCTTCCTTAAATTCCACATCTCTGCTAATAATCACTTTCTTTGAAATGGGGTTATACAACTTATAAGCCTTGGATTCTTCAATATATCCAATAAAAATGCATTTCTCACCTCTATCATCAAGTTTTTTTCTCAGTTTAGATGGTTTAAGAGAATATGCAATACAACCAATTTTTTTGAAATGATGTACACTATGCTTCTTACCACTCCAAGCTTCTTATGAAATTCGATCTCTGACACTCTTTGTTGGGCTTTTATTTAGAATATATACTGCACATGCTACTGCTTTTGCCCAATATTTATTTGACAAATGTTTGGCCTTCAACATGCTTCTAGCCATCTCTATGACTGGTTTATTCTTTCTTTCTGCTACACCATTCTGTTGTGGTGTGTACCTTGTAGTCAGTTGCCTTTTAATGCCATGATATCTACAAAAATATTGAAATTCATTAGACATATATTCACCTCCTCTATCTGATCTAAGTACCTTGATATAAAGGCCACTACTTTTCAACCATCACCTTGAATTCTTTAAACTTTCCAAAGGCTTCAGACTTATTTTTGAGAAAATATATCCAAGTCTTTCTGCTAAAATCATCAATATAGGTTAGAAAATAATAACTACCTCCAAATGATGGAATTTGCATTGGTCCACATAAATCACTATGGACTAGCTCCAATATTACATTTGCTTTATATGAGGCTCCTACTAGAAAGCTCTCTCTATGTTGTTTTGCCAGAATGCAACTTTCACATGAACTTCTTGGTTGTTCTATTGGTGGTAATCTCTTCACCATATTTTTTTTGGTAACAAATTCAAACATCCAAACTGTAAATGTCCATATCTTAAGTGCCATAGCCATGATTGGTCTAGATGCATGGTTTTGAAGTGGGCTTCCTCTTCTCCTTGGATGCATTGAATTCGAAGAAAGAACATCTGATTCTTGGTCATCTCCACTTTTCCTATCAACCTGTCATTTGCATATTTGTCTAGTATTGTGCAAACATTATCCATAAATGATACTCTGTAACCTTTTTGTACTAACTGTCCAATACTCATAAAATTATACTTTAGTCAATGTACAAAATAAACATCAAGAATAAACCTTTCACCATTTTTTTCCAAAACATTTATTACTCCTTTACACATTATATCCACTTTATTATCATTTCCTAATTTCACTTTAGATTTTATGGAATCATCAAGACTAGCAAATAATTCTTTATTCCATGTCATATGGCTACTACATCCACTATCTAAAAACCAAATATCTTTAGCATTTTCTTGAGCAACATGACAAGTAAGAAATAAGCTTCCAGAATTAGAACTATATTCATTTGTGTAGTTAGCATTTTGCTTGTCCACATCTCCTTGTTTCTTTCTGCATTCACTTGCGTAATGTCCATATTTTTTGCAGTAATAACATTAAATGTTAGATTTATCAAACCTTTGTGAAATTTTATGGAATGATTGTTGCCACATCCTCTATTGTTTTAGTTTTGATTATTGTTTTCACCTTGATCTGGATTGTTCCTTCTATTTCTACCTCTGCCTCTTCCTCTAAAGTTTGACCTTCCTCTTCTTCTTCCTCTACCAAATGATTCATGAGACTTGAAAGCATATTCAAAAGAAGTATTTTTATTCCTATTCATTATAGATTCATGTGTTAACAAAGATCCCATTAATTCATCTACATTCGAAATCTTTGGTTTCCTCAATAGCTACAACTATTGCATCAAATTTGCTCGGTAAACTCTTGAGTATTTTTTCTATGATCTTCTGATCTATTACTGTTTCTCCATTATATCTAATTTGATTCATTATATTCAACACTTGCCCCATAAACTGGACTATAGACTTTGAATCATTCATTTACAAATTTTCAAAATTTCTACTAAGAGATTGTAATTTAGCTATTTTCACCATTGTATTACCTTTATAAGTAGTCTTCAATATTTTCCATGCCGACTTGGATCTCGTTGCTACTGCAACTCTAGAAAAAATAGATTCATCCATTGCCTGTTGGATTAGGAATAGAGCTTTTGCATCTTTTTTCCTGTTCTCTTTTAGCTCTCCCTTTTGTGCTTGAGTTAATCCCTGATGGGCAACCTCATCCTGTGGTTCTAGAAAGCCATTTTCTACCAAATCCCAAACATCTTGTGAGAAAAATAATGTTCTCATTTTAAATGCCCAAAAATCATAATTCTTACCATTGAAAATAGGAATCTGGAGCTGAGAAATACTATTGTTTGTTGCCATGTTTCAATCTTGCACAGTTGGAGATTCAAACAGTGGAGGAGAGGCATATGATTTCTTCTTTTCCTTTCGGTATGCTATTTCAAACTACTGTAACCCTCGCTGCAGACTTCTATCAGGGGTCTTCATATGCTTTTAGGAATTCTGCTGCTTCCCAAATTGCTGCCCTCCTTCACTCTCTTCTTTGTTGTCTTTTCTTTATTTCTATTTTGTTGTTCTTTACCTCTACGTCGATCTATGTATTTCGCTGTCTTTTCTAATTTCCGTACTCTTTTTTTTTTTTTTGGTGAAAGAAATATTAGACTACTACCAATAACAGAGCAAAAAATAAAGAATTCAATAAAGAAAATAACACAGGCGCATTCCAACAAACCTGTGCTCTGCGCTTTTCTTCTTTCTCAAACAGCTCCCAAGCTATGCTTCTGCCAAAATCTTGTGGCTCTAATACCAATTTGTGTAAAGAACAGAGCTTGAATTTGTAGAAAATAAAGAAAATAATAGAAATAACAAATTCCCAGATTGCTACAGCAATCAAGAAGTTTCTTTTTTCTTATTATTCTTCTTTTGGAACTGTGAACAGTGATTACATTAAATAGAATTTGAAAGCAAATCTAACTAAAAAATAAACTAAAGATTAACTAATGTAGACTGAGCTAAAATTGAAGGATAAACAAAAATTTAGTTGCTGTTATGCATGCAAGGGAGAAGACTGAGACTGCGTGCATGCAAGGGAGAAGACTGAGACTGCGTGCATGATGTGCATGAGGGAGGTAATAGCTGCTTGGAGAAATTATCTCCAGTTTCTAACAGAAGCTAGATCTAGGTATGGGAAGAACGCAAGTCAGTCAGGACATGAGGGATAACAAGACCGATCATGAAGTGACCCCACAAGTTTGAATGAAGTCCGCACAATAGATGGGATATGCAGAAGGCCGAAAGCTACTAACACACAGACGGAGATCTCATGTAAAGAGCTATGATAGATCCAGGTTATGTAGTGTTTCTGGCCCAAGAATGATAGACTGTTGGTGAACCCAAAGCACAGAGACCAACGACATGTATGAGGAAGGCCAGGTAGTAGGGCTTAGGTGGAGATGTGATCGATGAGTCAGAGATGTGAATGATAACGCAGTCAGAGATGCAATTGAGAGTCACACATAATGATAATGTAGGTTTAATGGAGTCATCAAGAACTAGTTGTGGAGATTGTTAGAGGGTTGTATCGAACATTACAGTATCGTGACACATAATGATGTGCGAATAAATACTTTTTTTTTCTAAATAAAATTATACTTGAGAAAAAAACTTTAGATATAGATTCAACGTTAAGGAACACTACTACTATATGATTGGTTGAGTGCCTTATAAAGTAATTTATGCATTTATTGAATGAAACAAAATTAATGCTATAAATGTAGACACTATAAATTTTCACTACTATATTATGAATAATTGTGTCTAACCTTTTTCCCATTCTTTTTATATTAGTGTAGTTTTACCCTTTTTCATCTTACTTTGCATAATTAATTTTATTAATTATCGTTTTACCTAAGTAACTAGTTAACCATCTCTAAATCTAGTAAAATCTCCCGTAGTTTATTAGAGGTAATTTTTTAAAACTCCTTAACAGTTTCTTCTTAACCAAGCCTCGTTAAAACTCAACCTAAAGTAAGTTTCATCATGTGATTTGAAGTTGTTAGAACAAAGAGGTTAAACTTGGACCAGATTGATATTGTTCCCTGCAATTTTTGTCTATCCTACTAGGATCGACGTGGTTTTATAGTCAGTCCATCCTCGAGCTGAAGGATCCTAAATTTGCACACTGGAACAATGAAGAAATTACCCTAGAATATTTTTTAAGAATGCCACCTCTATTTTGGCCCATCCACACTTAGTCCAAGGTTAAGCACATCCCTATCAACGAGATATTTTTTTCAGCACATGAATTATTTTTAGAGGTAAGTATGTTGTCTATTTAAGTGTAATTCAATTAATGTGTTGTCCATTTATATTATGTTTACTACTCTAAGCATGTTTAGATAGTCAGTATCCAATCCTTGAACCATTTAGAATCAATTAGAGCCCTCCTTTAGTTCTGCCCTGAATGTTATGTATCCACTAAAAGGATCGATGATGATTCCTCATATGATAGACATTAATTACATAATAGATACCAATTTTGAGATAATTGGCATCAATCCCTATGTTTTTATTTTTGTCTACAACCTGAGACCATTTTAACATTCCTAAGTGATTTTAATTATTTATTTTTAAGTCTTGAAATCATGTATTGCTATCTATAGAAGACCTTGCCTAGAGTTATACATGACGTGGTTTCAATACATGACTTACCCATAGTTCTTCATCCATTATTCATCGATCAAAGTGACATCTTATTTGAGTTAGGACTTTACATGATCATCTTTGCCCCAACTCTAGAAGCCATCATCGAGTAACTAGAAGTAATTCAAGAACAAGAAGAGTTAGCTATAGCGTATTGGAATGAACACTTTGATAATATCTATGCAGTAAATTGATTTGCTTCATTTCAGTATTGTATCTTATCACATACTTTATTATAATTTATATCATTATATTATCCAATTGATTGCATGACATAGTGGAGTCACATCCCTCTAAGGAAGTATACCACTTCCTAGAACTGATCTTGTATCAAGTAGTCCACTCATTTATCTTATTAATCTAATCTTGTCTAAGTTGTCTCTTATGTGCAGGTAGTCCTTACTAGCTCAAAAAGTAGTTCTTACTACACTTGATCAATAGTGTGCACCCCCTATCATAGGTATTCCCCTTTAAATCGTATATCATTTTTATTTTTAGTAAGTTTATTAATTAAAATAATAATGAACCAAAAAGTATTAAAACATTCTACCATGATTGGTGGGATAGCTAAGGTCTCGTTGTTCTTGTTATTATCATTGTGAAATTGTTCGTTAGTTGCATTTTATTGATTATTAGCTTTCATTCAAAACATAAAAAATCCAAAAGATTATTGTTTTCATTTTTAAGGTTGAAAAAGAATTACATTCATCCTTTGCTTGTGTAGATAATTCACATACATTAATTGAGGCATATCAATATATCGTAATAATAACACTTTTTCACACACACGACCAAAACCACATAATATTTAAACAAGCACTACATCATTTTTCTACCTAAAGTGGGCCCGCTTGGATTTCATCACGGAAGGGAAAATTGACTTAGTGTACCTACCGAGTATTAAAATTATGGAAATAAGTATAAAAGCTAAGCACCTGACACCCTTATTGTTGTAGTGTGTGAAGTGAGGGCGTAGGCCCTAATACAAAGCCACATACTTTCTTTCAATATGAAATTAGGTCTCAACGTACCTTCATGTATATAGAGGTTTTCATCCTTAAATAAAATCGAATAATATTTTTAGATTACCCTTTCTTAGTACCTTTGTTAACCCTTTTCCTTATCACATTTAAAATTTAGTTTCCTAAAAGTTAATATCTTGTAAGTATGTTTAGTAGTGTGTGTTTGGTTTCACTAAAACATAATATCCAAAATAATATAACGTGACTTTACATTTCATTTCTTTATTTCATTTGGGTGCTACATGGTTTTTATGTGATAGCATTTGCTAAAACAAAATGAATCTCTTACTTTGACCTCATCCATGGAAAACACCTTGAGTCCTCCCACCTCTCCTAAGTCTATGTGGGAAGGCATTCCTTAGTTTCACACACAAGGAGATCCAAAATTCACTAGTATATTAGACTGTAATCCAATTTCCCTGAATCATTATCATAGTACTCAATCCATATGTATCCTAGCTTCCCTTCGAAGCTAATCTTCTGGATGTTTTTTTGGCATGCCCCTGAAGGGACCTAAATATATTGTTGTAGCTATGGTTTCCTCTCTCAATAATCCTCCCTCAATAGGTTTGTATAACAACATATCACAATCCTTGCATAGTCCATTGCCAGTAGTATCTAGTAGCCCTTTTTTAACCATCACCCAAGCCCAAAACGTTACTACATATCAACTTATGCTTACTCAACCACCCACTAATTAACCCTATAACTTCGTAATTTCAATCCCCATAGCTCTCCCACCCATCCAAACTAGCATAGCTTCAAAGCCTCAAACCCATCCTTTACAATATATTCCCCTATTTCATCCTCTTCAACAATACATCCCATTGAATACTCAATACATAGCACCCTCACAAACCCTTGGATCCACTTACATTTAGTCATCCCCATAACAAAATATACCCTTGTGAGCCCCATAGTATGTGTTTGCCTCCCAACCTATTATGACTAATTACGTTGGTTATTCATTTTCATAACCATTTTATACTTCATTCTCTACCTATCAACACCCACAAAAAAAGGGCTTAGGGGGTATTACTCAATATAATACCCATCCTGACTTTATGAACATCCTTATAAATATGATGGAAAATTTAGAAGCCTTTGCCTCTAGGTAGAAAAGTATGCTCAGATATGAGTAAATTTGCAATGAACCCATTAATCTAGCTATCCCTACTAGACCATACCTCTTGTAAAGGGAACTTCAAAAATTTATGAAATTTTGAAACAATGAAGATCCTCAGCAATGCATTAGAATGTTTAAACACACTTGTTATCTCATAACTCATGATGCCACTCTCTTCCTAAGGATGTTTCCCATGTCTTTAGCTATACCAACCTTAGATTGGAACAACGCTAAACCTTAACACTCCTTATTTTCTTTTGGGTAACTGGCTCAAATATTTGTAGAACACTTTTCCATTAAGATTGCAAGGAAAGTCACCATAATTTACCTATATTCCACTAGACAATTTGATGATGATTCTATTGCTAATTTTGTTTCTAGATGGTGAAGTATTATAAACAAACTTACTTTCTTCCTTCCTCAACCAGAATTATTAAATTTTTTTGAGATCATGTGCTAAGCATATCTCATCAATGTTATGAGTGTAATTGTTTAATACTTTTGGCGAATCCCTTTTCATGGCTCATTAATTAGAAATCTAAGATTTAAAGGAAGGAAAGGAAAAGTTACATAATAAGAACTTCAAACATGATCCCTCCAAAAGAACTAACAATTCCAAGACTAAGGGTACAACAAATGTTGTGGTCCTAAATTTGGTACTTTTGCAAATAAAGAGCCAATCCAAATCTTCTACCTCCCAAACACAACCATATAAGATTTTAAAATGGTTTCCTCCTTGAACATACACACCCTTAGGGGAGTTATATGCTTCCATTTTATACAAGATATTATGCTTCTATTAAAGAACTTCTTTTTATTAGACCCCTTTATGATTCTTGCCCTAGGCTTACTTGATATAAAGAAAATGAATTTTGAAATTATCATCATGTACCTGGGAAAGATGTCAATAGGTATCAATACTTCAAATGTCTATTTAGAAACCTTATCAGCGAAGGGGAATTATAGTTAGATAGTCTGAATGCTCCTACTACTCAATCCATATATATCTTTAGGTAACCATTCCCCAACCATCTTCTACGTCTAGTTCCATATAGACAAACTCAGGATGCACCTTGGATCATGACATCCATGTGATAATTATGATCTAGGTTTAACTTATGCTTAAAGAAGTTGGTAATGCTTTCAAATTTCCTTTTCAAATAAATACAATCCCAAATCTCCTTATAGGAGATTGTTTTAAACCATCCAAACTGGCTAAATATATTCCCAATTTTTACTCAGGTTTTTAGAATCTCATTATTTGGGATCCTATTAAGGAAACATTACCTAAGCATATTCAAGGTAATCAACCAAAAATAAAAGATGGGAAAGTTATCGAGGATACTTGTTTGGATATTCTAAAAGATACATAAGTTATTTCTTTATTCACCTCTGCACTATTGCATAACATACCTATTCCCTCTAGCCTACTCCCTTCTAAGATAGATGATATGTTACATCGACCAACTCCAAAACTAGCTTCTTTTATAGCTTAGACTGAGCAAAATATTATATAAAGAGAGACTAACATAAATAGTTCAAGAAGTGGAAAAAAATGCCTCAACATGTCATGAGGTAAATCCTTACAACATCTACTTATAAGAATTGAGCTATCTAAAGAGGATATCCCTACTACTTTCAAATAGAATTGAATAGGGAAAATGGCTTTCCCACCAATTCAAACTAGAGCATCTATATTGGGACCTTGTCTTTTTGTTACACCAAAATACACCATTGTAGAATCTTCTTCTAAGAAAAATACACTAGTACAAAGTGATATTCACATGTTAATAATATGAATAAATAATCCCTTAAATCCTTATTACCCTCAAAATCTTGGTGTAAAATCTTATTCCAAGCATAGAGTACCCTCTATGGGAAATATTCAAACAATCAATGTGAGGAATTAGGATGTGAAAATAAGTGTATCTCTCATCTCAATGCCTTAAAAGATCAAAAAATCTAACCAAGATCCATTATGGGGGTCTTACTCCAAGATTATCGATCAACTCCTTCAAACCTCCCTTATCACACTACCACCTATATAACCTATTAACCACCATATCCAAAAAATGGAATGGTATAGGGAAAGGTAAAAATGTGCTTACCATCAAATAGATAGACAAGATACTGTAAGTTGTAATGCACTAAAAGATGCAAACTAAAATTTATTAGAATAAGATGATCTTGTACTAGAACAACTTGGTCATGAATATCCTCGTAGTCAAACTTCTAGAGTCATAACCACCCCAAGAACTAGTACATTAACAAGAGGGTTAGAACAAGCTTCAAATTAAGATAAGACCTCTAATAAAACTTAGTATTTACCCCTTTTAAGCCTTATAGAGTCATATAATTCTAGAAACATAACAAATCCACCATTGTTTAAAATAGATGCAATACACATAAACACTTGATCCCAGACATAGGGTCATAAATCCTAGAATCCCAACAGATCCAAGGTGACTATTATAAAAAAACTAGATTATACCCTAGATAATTCTACAATTCCTATCCCAAAGCCTAAAACTTCTATTCTTGGGAAAGCACAAAATAATAATTCCTTAGATTTGATATAGATATCAGTTCTAAAATAACTCCACCAACTTCTCATTAAGACGTCCTTATACAAATTTATTCATAATTATTCACAACATTGTGAAGATATGATAGAGGCCTTGTAGGCTATTTAAATACAATTAGATGAACCTCAACCTTTGTCATCTTTTATTGGATCCTTACAGAAGTCACCGTCTATCATGTTTAATGATTCTAAAATATCCCCATTACAAATTGATGATCAATACCCACCATTATTTAACATTGCTCAAGTAGATCAAAAGAGTTATTATTGACAATGGATCCAATCTCTTAACATGATTTTAGGCAAATCCAACTATCATGAACTATTTTAGCTCAATCTCCAGCTCTCTTATGAGCATTTAATGGTACTCTTGGCCCCACATTTGGTACAATCATCCTCCCCATCCAAGTAGGTATATGTACCCTCCAAGATTTATTTTACGTAATAGAGGGGGAATTTAAATATAACATCCTACTATGACATCCTTGGATACGTGTTATGCATTAAATTCTCTCCACTTTACACTGATGTCTTAAATTTTAACATGAAGGTAAGATCCATGTTGTCTAAGTAAATCCACATTAGTTCAATTCTTACAACTTGAATTATCATCCTAATGACATCTTGATCACCCTAAATAACTTGAGTACATTATTTTTATGGGAATTATCTACTATCTCTACTATACCTTCAGCGTATATTCTTGATGTAAGCACTTTTGACTTGACATACCAACAAATATTTGTAGAGGTAAAAAATGATTATTAACTCTTAACACCTTATCAACCCCTTAGGAATATGGATGCCCTGATTGACAATGTACTTACGAACCCAACCTATGACATATTATCCCCATTAGACGTCCTCAACTCCAAACAAACTTATCCTATGGAGGAATCAACCAATCCTATTTATATAGAGAAAGGCAAATGAGTACCAAACCATGCTTTGTGAAAACTTATCTACAATGATGTGATTGGAAAGGCTTTGGCCTATGATGTTATGAAAAAAGACCTCACGAGGTTGTGATAAATGACCCTAGAAAACCACATAAGAAACATGGCCTTAGTTTCAAGAAAACCCCTGAAGCCAACAATGATCGCACTTTGATGTCCCATATCCCTATGGATGTGGATGCAAAAAATTCCTCATCCACTCCCAGTTCCCCTATGGAAACTAATGACACCATTTCCATCCCACCTAAATTTTTTAATTAGCATAGTTCATTTGGAATCGCTAACTTATCAAGTCAACAGAAAAATGATATCCTTTCCCCTGACTTTTCCTGACCTAATAGTTGAAGATTCTTTCTTCATCCTTGTAATGGAGTTTGGGGATGATGAATCTATTTTAACCTATTTAGGATCAGGGGATTCATATCTAAATAATATTATACCATCTTAGACTCCTAGTTTTTTAAACAAGGTGACAACTGATATTAACATAGGGATACCTAATGTCATGTAAAATATCAAAGTGAGCCAATCCTAATATTTTTAGGAACACCAAAATTTCATAGCATCCCTTGTTAATCATAGTAAATATTTTACTTGGTTTTATAGTGATATTCCAAGAACTGACCCATCCATAATCATCCCTAACATTGTTATCATTCTTGAAGCTAAGCCAATGAGGCAAAAAATTCGTAAGATGCATCCTTGTGTAACACTTATTATCAGGAAAGAATTATAGAGGTTTTTATCTATTACCTTTATCTAATCCATTGATTACCCTAAAAAGGTATCTAAAATAGTACCTATCACAAATCCCATAGGGGGACTGCACCTTTGTACCAAATTTTGTGATCTTAACATTGCTTGTCTAAAAGATGATTTTCCTCTTCCTAATATTGACCAATTTGTGGATCTCACTATACAAAAAGATATTTTTTCACTCATTGGTAGGTTTTATGGATATAATAATATCCTTATCACCCTAGAGGATCAGCATAAAACCTCTTTTATTACTCTATGGTGGAATTTTTATTATATGTTCATGCCTTTTAGTTTAGAGAATGTGGGTTTGACTTACCAGTGTGGCATGAACTATATTTTCCATGATTTAATTCATAAAATAGTTGAAGATTATGTGGATGATATCCTTGGTAATTTTATGTTTCATAAACATCACCTATCCATCCTTCATCAAATATTCGATTGATTGATTAAAAATCAGGTTTGCCTTAACCTAAAAAAGTGTATTTTGGAGATTTTATCACGAAAGATTTTAGTTTTATCATTTCCCTTCAAGAAATCAAGGTTGATCCTACTAAAATTATATCTATTATTGATATGTTACTTCCCTCCAACCTCAAACAACTTTGTAGTTTATAAGGGAAACTCCAATCCATTCACCTCTTTATATCACAATTATTCAACTAATGTCAATCCTTCCATCACCTTCTTAAGAAATACACCTAGTTTGTATGGGATTCAAATTGTCAAGTAGTGTTTGATACTATTAAGAAGTATCTCTAGTCTCCCCTTGTCCTTATTCCTCCAAGAGAGGATAAACATTTTTACTTGTATATCTCATCTAAATATCATGCAGTAGGTTCCATGCTTAGCCATTAAGATGAGCAACATAGAGAATAAGAATTTTATTATATAAGCCATACTTTGGTTGAGTATGAGAGTCCTTAGATGCATATTGAAAGAATATGTTTGGCCTTAGTATTTATGGCTTCTAAACATGACCACTATTTTTTTAGTCACAACACCTATGTGATTACCAATACTGATCTTCTTAAGTTCATGCATTTGAAACCCTATCAGAATCAATGAATGGTAAGGTGGATTATACTTCTCAACAGTTTGGATCTTGAGTTCCATAACTAGAAGTCAATAAATGGGTAGATGATTACCCATCCATTAGCAAAGGCACCCCTTACTAATAATCTACCATCTAGCTATTATTTTCCTATTGAATCTATAGCCTCCACTTCTGAGGGAGATATTGAATATCAAATGACATTGTTCTTTGATGGATCTAAATGTTAATATGGAGGGGGAGTAGGGATTATTCTAATACCACCTTAAGGCATTCCTATCCCTTATATTTTAATAATGATTTTGATTTTACTAATGATATGGTAGAACATGAATCCATAATTATAGGTCTCCAAATAGTTTTAGCTATAGGGGTTAAGTTGATTCATATTTTTGGGGACTCACAATTGGTAGTTAATCAAATAACTAGGATATATCAGTGTAAGAATAATGTCCTCTAGAGGTATAAGATGTTAGTAAATTAGTTGTTAGCCACCCTTAATCACTATGTCATCTAGACTAATCCTTGATCAACCAACAAGTTTGGTGATACCATGGCTTCCTTGGCCTCCTTTATCCCATTTTATTCCCAAGAATCTAAATTTTTTGTCCTTATTCACAAGGTTAATCAACCTTCTCATACCAAAAATGCTATTTATTCTACCCATATCATAGAGGAAAACCATTTAGATATGTGGTACACATAAATATTTGATTATTTATCTATAAGTATCATTCCTTTAGATTTATCCAAAAATGCTAAGTGTGCTTTTTAGTAGTGAAATTCCTAGTATGTAATTCTAGGGGGTGTGCTTTATAAGTTGGGGTTTAATGGTATTATTATTTTTTGTATCCATAATTCTAAATAAAATCTCATAATCAAATAAACTTATGATGGAATATGTGGTTGCCAATTTAGTGATTTAACTATCGCCAAGAATATTGTGTGATTAGGTTATTATTGGTCCATGGTGAACTGGGACTGTTATGAGTATGACAAAAAATGCGTAAACTGTCAACAACATGTCAACTTATCCCATATCCCTAGTCATGATTTACTTATAGCTAACGACTTTTGGATTTTTTCCCAATAGGGTTTAAACCTTATAGGGTAGTTTAATCCTAAATCTTCCTAGTGACATAGATTTATCATTACTAATACTAAATATTTCTTTGAATGGGTGGAAGTCATTCCCCTTATTTTGCCTAAGGTAGATAAGATTATTGATTTCATTAATCAACATGTCATATGTCATTTTGGTGTCCCACATAAAATCATTAGAGATAATTGATTTTTTTTTAAAAATAAGTAAGTCCAAAAGCTATGTGATTTCTTTAGCAGTAATCTAACCTTCTCATCGACTTATTATCCACAGTCTAATGCATAGGTCGAAACATCCAATAAAACCCTTATTAATATGCTAGCTAAAATGGTCAATGAGGCTAGAAAGGATGGAAATATTCACATACCTTTTGCTTTGTGGGCTTATCAAACTAGTATTCAAACACATATAGGGCCTACCCCCTTTTCTTTGGTTTATGGTACCAAAGAAGTTCTCCACCTAGAAGTCCAAATTCCTTCCCTTTGGATCTCTCATAAGGATATCATTATTGAAGAGGATTACCATCAAGAATGATTAACATAACTAAATTTTTTAGGTGAACATCAAACCATGGCCCTTGATCACCTTCATATATATCAAAAATGAATAAAATGTGCATATAATCAACATTTAAAGGAATGATAATTTAATATTGTTGACCTTGTCCTTAAATAAAATCAACAAGACATAAATATGGAAAGAAGTAAATGAGGAAAATTTGTTCCAAATTGGCTTGGATCCTATATTATCACTCATAAATATGGATCTAGGGCATATCATTTGGCATCCCTTGATAGAAAACAAGAAAGTGAGATTCT